>CAIGRT010077819.1:0-11773 GCA_903798405.1 Fraxinus platypoda | reverse complement strand
TCATAAATTTAAAAGTAAACAGCTGATTTTAAGTAATTATCCCTAAAAAGTTTTCGTCCAAAAATATTATTGGGCTACGGGCCTAGGTAGCCCAATAATCCAAACACGTACACCGCACGTGTATTTTTCAATCAATTTCCCTCTTCTTCCCCTCCCTCTCCACATACCTTTCAAATCACTCCTGTTTCAACCCCCCCACAATGGAACGAACAGTGCAAGATGAAGAGCAAATCACAGAGGAACAAAGAAAACGAGCGGAGGCAAACCGGCTCTCCGCATTGGCCAAGCGCAAGGCGATCTTATCAGAACCCAATAATCGGAATTGGGAGCTCTTCAAATGTCGTAAAATTTTGCCCGAACCCACCAATTTTACCGCGTCCAAACAACCCTTAATTGTAAATACTGTCAGGGCCATTACTAAGCCCGACCTTCCACCGGAGAAGTTCCGGGCCTGGCTTGAAATTTGTTCACCGGATTCTTTCTCGATCACACCGGTCCCGGTAGAGGGTTTTACGTATCCTGGAGAAGTTGCATGCTTTGAGAAACTTGCAGATTATATCTCAAGTGTGAGACATTAGTTGAATCCTTTCGCTCTCTATAGTGTTTTTTGTGTATATTTAGTGTAATTCTTTTTTGTGAAGTGGGGCTAATCTGTGTTTATTTCGGTTGCCGAGTCTCATTTACTGCTAGCAAATGCAACCTACGTATTTTTGTATCACATTTATTCTTGAAAGTTGAAAGCAATTTACAAAATTCGTTCTTTCATCTGTTCCTTTTTATAAGTGTATTATTTGTTGTAGTGTGGTGTCTTCATGTAGCTGTTTGATCACTTTCCTTTTTTTTTTTTTTTTAAATTAACTGTATTGATTTTTAGGTTGTACCATCACACTACACCCAAAATACTGGTGGGGGAAAGGCCTGCGTTTACAAACTTCAGGATTATGAGTTGGTTTTACGGTTGTTAAAGAGTTTTAAATGTGTTGAATGCGAAGAGATACCATGGGGAACATTGAATGTTGTTCAGAGGCTTTCACATTCTTTCATAGCGGGGAAATGGATACCGTGCAGGCCAGAACATCTACCTGATGAAAAAGTGGATGAATTGATAGCAGAGCTTCCAAAATCATTGTTGGATGCTCTTTTTCCTTTTCAAGTCGAAGGTGTTCGTTTTGCACTACGAAGGGGTGGTCGGTGTCTAATTGCGGATGAAATGGGGCTTGGGAAGACCCTCCAGGTAATAATCGAACTGTCGCAGCATTGACACCAGTAGAAACCTGAACATTATTTGTGGCGCCATGTTGATTTCATTGTTTTTCATTTCTTATTATTCTCATTGATGTCTGTTTTGCAATTACAAATCAGAAATACATATGATGAGTTGTGAAGAATCAAGATCAGTGAATTGTGGGGGCATTATCCAAACAAGTAGCTTTTTTTATTTTTTTATTATAGTGACATGATTCCCAAAGAGATGCAATAGCATTAGGATGAAGTAGCAATATTGCTGAGAAATTCAGGGGTTGGTTCTATGGATAGTTGCAAGAAATAGTTTGGACATGGAAAATCATAAAAAATAGATGTAGGAAAATGAAAAAACGTAATCATTTAAATGAAAAATGTGAGAAGCGGAATCTTATTGGAATTAATATTAATTTCATATTGTGACTAACCAACAATGGTTATTGGAGAATAGTAAAATCTTGAAGAAAAGTTGTTAGAATAGCATACTCTTTGTTAGGGAAATCTATGAACTCAAAATATTTTTGAAACCGTTGAATATCCTGTAAATGTTACATTGCTGGACACATAACATTCAATAGAGGGTATTCTAGAGTTCAAACTGGTAACTAATGGTGGGTCATTCTAGCCCTTCATGTCATTGAACAATGGGTCCATCGAAGAATTTTAAGGAATCCGAAAAATTAGTTTTTCCGTTAGAAGGAATTGCAAGTATTCTTTAGGATTTTCTTAAAGAGCTTTGTGAAGATCCTCCCTAGGGATTGGCCAAGATTTTACTTGTTGCCAGTACAAGTTGGGGATGAAAAATTACACCATATATATTCTGCTTCCAACCTGTTTCTGGAAATTCCTCATTGTCATATGTTTCTATCAACATTTCTGGAAAGGAAATGTTGCATCCTGCCATTATATTACATTTTTTTGGCCACTAATGCTTACTATGGCTTGATGCCATTTTTATCTTCTTGAGGCTTATTCCTCAGCATTAGGTTACTTCTCTTTACTGCATACAATTGAAAGGTTCTTAGATGGATAATAGACAGCTTCATCATCCAAGGAGTGTTTTTCATAAATGCACAAGTGATCATGTATAACTACTGGATTTGGTGGTAAATTAATTCCTCTCACATGAGCTACATGCTTAATTGTTAATTTCAATATGATATGTGAGGAATCTTGTACACCCAAGGGGCAGAACATTCTGTAATTAATTCTCAGTTATATTTATGTTATCATGCAAAGTAAATATTAGGATACATTCTAGCTTGCATGTAGAACATATATAACATACTGTTTCTCTCTCTCTGTTTTTGTGTGTGTTTGCTTGTCCGTTATTTTTCTCCTTTCTTTCGAAGGTTATCAAATTCATAAAACATGATTTGACTCGTCTTTGCATTTGTACACATGTTTCACAATGATGTCTTAAAACAATGCTTAATTGTTTCACAGGCTATTGCAATTGCTGGGTGTTTCCTGAACGAAGGTTCCATACTGATTGTTTGCCCAGCAATTTTGCGGTATTCGTGGGCGGAAGAATTGGAACATTGGTTTCCAAATATCGTGCCTTCTGATATCCATCTTGGTATTGAAATTTAACAGTCTTTTGCCATTTCCTTTTTTTTTTTTAATTTCTAAAAAAATTAGAAGTGGGAGTGATGTGGGCTTTGTGAAACTGCTGTCTGTTAATTATTATTTTTTGCGTTTGTTAGATTAATTATTATTATTTTTTGTTGTTGTTGTGAACGGCACTTTATAGAACTTTACTTTAATACTTCTGCATATCATCATGATAATTGATAAGGTGGTAAATGTTGAAGCTTTTGTTTTATTTTATGCTCAGTTTTTTCCTCACTCTATTTTTGGGGGAAGGATCAGATAGTGATATTCGTCTTTCTTGTACCTCCTTTTATTCTTTGTCCTTTTCCTCTTTTTTATTTTTTTATTTTTTTTAAGTTCAGCTTGGATGAGGTCAATTGACATGTGATAAATGAGACGCAGATATTCCAAAACATGTATGTTTTCCAATAACAAGAGTATCAACAAAGTTTATTAACAATAAAGCATCAATAATATTTGTTTACTGGAACTTCTTTGTGGAGTGCTATTAACGGTCTCTTGGAAGGAACTGTAGCTTTTGTGTTATCAGTACCTTTAGTTTTATGTTGCTTGCTCTGGGACCATGGGTGAGAGCTGGGCAAGACTTGAATCAGTCATCTTTAGTTTTCACATCTCTAAGCTCCCTAGCTTCGCTACATTGCTACATATGGCCATGCATCACATATCTGTAACTTTTATTCTTTATATTATGTTTCTAGTCAAGCTAATTTATATACTTGCTCGGTAGTTCATTTGAGTATTCATGAAATTTTAGCTCAAACTTATGTTGCTTCACTTTTCTCCTTTCAGTTTTTTGTCATCTAGATAACCCTGCACATTTGACGAAATTTCCAAGAGTCGTGGTTATCTCTTATGCGATGCTTCGTCGTTTACGGATGTTCATTTTGGAACAAGAATGGGTTACCTTAATAGTTGACGAATCTCATAATTTACGCTGTACAAAAAAATCATCAGAACCAGATGAGGTACTGTACTTTTTTCATTTTGTGATCAAACACAGTTCATCACATGATCTAAAAGTTTAAGTTTTTAGATAAAACCACATGTATATTATTTAAATACTATCTTGAACACGCCCCTCACGTGTAGGCGATATTTATTTTTCCCCATCAAAGTCAAACATGTGGAGCATTGATTTAAATGGCAATGGATGACTTGAACCAGGACCTTTGGTGCTTTGATACCATGTTGAACCATTAAATTCAAAAGCTTAAGTTGTTAAGAGTTGGTAAAATGTATATCATTCAAAAACTTTCTTCAGTAGAACCTGGATGGTTGCAGTCCTATAGTCAACCTTCTACTTGAATTCATATGCCTACGTGCATTGCAACCAGTAGAAATTAAACATTTGGACATATAGACTTGGCTATTCAATTGCTTGAAGAACTGGGATTGGAAGCGCCTCTAGAGAACCTATTTTTCAAATTATGGTTTATATATTTACTAAGTAATGAATACTGTATAAAATATGAATGAGAGTAGTTAATTTTGTCTATAGGTATTCAATTTATTAGTGATGTGCTCATTGTCCTTCTGCATGATTAATGGAATTGTAGCACAACTCAATCTAACTGGATCTACATGTAAAAAGTGTGAATCAACCCACAGATTTTTGTTTGGTTTGCATCCAAATCTTGGTTCTTGAACAATATTGTCTCCGAGACTGAAGTGGTATGTTGGATTGGTGAACTAGACCTGTTTTTGATTGATAGAGTTAAGGAGTTCACTCATTAAACTGTCAATCTTTTTTGATGATGTACATACTGTTGATGTTAATGGCATGATGATGAGGGACTGGTCCTTAGATTTTAATATATAAAAGTTTCAACTTAATGGAATGTAAGATTTGGGTAAGCATTGAGAAAAAAAAATTAAGTTGTCATAGTTAGTGAAATTCTAATCCTCTTTGATTAGAAGAGAGTGGAGAAGGATAAACTCAAGAACAATGTTGAGCCAATAATTTAACCTTTAACCTCAGATAATTGTATTATTCCCAAGGGGAAACAATTTATTTTTCTTATTTTTTTCTCTTCTTCTCATCTGGAAGATGAACCACAGGTGAGGGAAAATTTTTAACACTTTTTTTCTTCCACCTTCTATAATCCAAACTTAACATTATGCTAGCTATTAGGATGGGCGGCAATTTCATTTTGCGATCTGAAATTTTTCTGGATGTGGTGAAGATAGTGAGAGCCACCAAAGAATATGGTTGGTGGCTGTTAATTATTGGTAATTGCTTGGAGTTCACTGTTATTGTTGTACCTTAATTTTGGTAGAATACCTACATGTTATCGGAAGATGCCGAAATGTATTTTTGCACTTGAATGTTCCTTTATATTTTACCTTTTCATGGGAAACTTTTATTTAAAAATTGTATTGATTGCATATTCTAAAATCTCTTCCATTATTTGGCAGCTAAAAGCCGTGCTTGATGTTGCAATGAAGGTCAAGCATCTTATTCTACTATCAGGGACTCCCTCTTTGTCAAGGTTGAGCCTAAATCATCGTATATGTGAATGGTTCTTTACGTACTAATGAACATAGTTCTTATGTGATTTAATCTCAGCATATTTCCCTGATTTTCTGCATTGATGTTTGAATATGATTTCATGCTAATCCCAGTTGTTTCTTTCTTAGGAGATAATAGGCCTTATGACATTTTTCATCAAGTAAATATATTGTGGTAAGTACAAGTTTATCTTTTATTATACTGAGTTATTGTTTATTTTTTACTGTTTCCTGACAGTTCTTATTCGTTCACGCTAGGCCGGGTTTGCTAGGGAACACCAAATATGAATTTGCAAAATCTTACTGTTCTGTCAAATTTATCCGGGGTTGTCAAGGAAAAGTCTTCCAGGTAAGTTGTAGGCTGCTTCTCACTGCAGAGTATTTTGAAAAGGGGCTCTCAGTTTTCAATTTCGTTGAACTGAATCTGTGAATTAAAAAGAAGATTGCATTCCATTATTTTTTCTCCTTTTGATTTTTCTCAAAAAAATCTGGCTTTTGTCTCATGGTTGATCACTCAATTACTGATTTTTGGTTGTAGCTTTATATAAAGCTCAACATTAGCCCCCCCCACCCCCCAAAAGAAAAATGATCATATAATTAATCGATGCAAATGTTGACATTTTGTGGAAATTTCTGTTGTTGAAATCTTTCTTGAATTCTATTGGGCAGTGATAGTTACTTTTTTCTAGGATTTCTCGAAAGGGGTTCGTCTAGAGGAGTTAAATGTTCTATTGAAGCAAAGTGTTATGGTATGGTTTTATTATTACTCTTCCATCTATGCTTGTTTTGTACTAAATTCAATGTATGCTCTACTTTTAATGTGGTCAAAAGTTTATCATTATAATGATGTCAGGTAAGTTATGAAATCACATCCATGTTCTACTGGAGCGTCTAGCATAACTTCAGTCAATAAGTGACTGTATTTCTTGAAGAAGTTGTTTTAGTGCATTTTAATTTTCTAGGAACATATGGTTTTATTACAGAACTCAGCTCTACCAGTAGTGTAGTTTAATAGGTTTTTTTGCAGGGGGTCTTCAAGATCCTAATCATGTCTATCTATGCAACAAACATATCTGATGTCGTTGAGTTATCTTCTGAAATAGCTATGCATATCTGACTGAAGTGGCTGCTAAATTAATTTCATAATTTTCGTTGACTAACAGGACAATAAATTATAGTTTAGTGGGAATTGGAATGTAGATTTCATCTTTTCAATGTTCTGTTTCTCTTTGTTTTCCTCTCTAATGTTAAGTTTTATGCTTTTATATTATTATTTTGATATCATGCTGCAGATTAGACGGTTAAAGGAGCAAGTTTTGCTGCAGTTGCCACCCATGCGTCGACAAATTATAAGACTGATATTAAGGAAATCTGATATTAGTTTAGCAAAAGAAACTTTAGAAATGGGAAATAACAATGCTTCCTCACACAATGATGATGAAAATGGACCTACTGAAGATGAAGTTCAAGGTACCCAGAGGCTTTTTGACTGAATATATTCTATGTTTGGGAATATCTCATGCCAGGATAACAGTGCATGTCTTCAATAGTGTGGACACTTATAATCTGTTAATGTTTTTCAGTTTCATCCTTCAACTAATCTTTTCAATTGGACTGTTTTCTATGAAGTCCCCAAGGTTCTCTGTAAACTTATTGCATTGCTTAGAAGTTTTACTCTTATCTACTGAGAAGCAACATTTGAATCTATTTGTTCTATTTATACAAATAAATTTCCTGCTTTGTATCGTTGACTATTAAGATATTAGAATGCTTATTTTTGTTATTATTTGTTGCAGCGTTGAGAATGCTTGGTCGTTGGAGTATTTGGTTGGTTTTTATATAATTGCAGAGAAAACTAATATACTGAACCAAGCAGACTCCTTATTTTGGAAAATTGTGATTTGTGAACTTGTATAACGCATTGGGTGTGGGATTTAATTACCATCTTTGTACCATCATGATGGTGTCTTCGTAAAATTTGAACTCTTCATCAGAGTATCTATGCATGAGCTGAAGTATTCAAAAGGTTGGCAAGTGATTCTTGAAAATTCAATACTGATCTTAATAGCTTATGAATTTGGAACTTGATGAGATCTGAAACTGATGGAAACATGGAACTAGTCAAACAATGATATTATCTAATTTCATGGAATTTGATTTTCTATGGCTCCATAATGCAATATTTTTTTTTTTTTTTTGAGCTAATTAAAAATTTCTGCATTTCATCATCTAGTGTATTTTCACAGGTTGCCCATGTTAAAGACCATATTTAAGCTTGCAATTTTTCACATGTTCCTGTAGTTAATTCAAATATATGATCTCTCCTCTTCCAGATAATGATGGTAAGGACAAATCTTCTGTGTCTGATCAAGCACTTGGTATAGCTAAAATTCCCGGGTTTCTTGAGTGGCTCTCTATACATCCAATCATAGCAGAGTTTGATGAGGAAACCATGGAAATATGCCCCAGGTCTCATAAAATGATAATATTTGCTCATCATCATAAAGTTCTTGATGGAGTACAGGTGAGAAACACATTTTATCTTATTTTTAAGCTAGGAGTCTAGGACCAATAAGCTTTATCTTCAAATTTAGCTGGTGTTGCGTGTTTCAATATATGGCTTCCATGTATCTCTTAGCTGGGCTTCTTAATTCCAGTTTAGCCTCAAAGAGAAGGAAGATGATAAAGGATTATCTTAACCTCCTTTTTTTTACACTCCTAGCCATCTCAGAAATCTGAGAGGAAGATATTGTTTCCAACTTTCTTTTTTGTTATGTATATTCTTCTGTTTCCGCTTTCTTCTCTATTTCCCAGTTGCTATTTCCAAAGTTTTGTGCTATATATACTTTAGTATACTATCAATATCGGTGGTTTTTTCGGTAAAGCACTATACCCATTGTGTCATTAATAAAGAACTGCAAATACTGGGAAAATTGATGAAATAACGTGGATGTCACACTTTGCTTTTCTCGCAATGGTGGGCTATATGTGACTTGAGTGAGGCTAAGTCTAACAGCATACGAGATTGACTAGATAATATATATTACTCAGTGCTATAATGTATACCAGTGTTTCTTGTACAATTGTTAAACAAAGATCAAATTCTCATCAGTCTTTTTGAAAGATTGGTCCTAGAATACGAACATTGTAAAATTGGAGTATTTCAAAAGGAGAATTGATTTTGGAACATCATGAAATAGAAAATAAACTAAGAAGATAGATCTGGGTGATGATGGTAATGCTAAATATTGGCTTATACTTTTTCTGGTTCCCAAAGGGTATAACCAAGAAAATGCAGATGGGACCAATAGTAGGAAAGGTAGGAGAGGGGTTGGAGTAGGAGAAGGTTGGCCACAGCAAATCTTGGGGACCAAGCAAGTTTTCAGGAAGACTCTCTATTGTATGTTTAATGGATTATCGTTAAAGTATATCATTAGTAAATTGGTCACTTTGACTCTCCAAGCAAGTTTTGAGACCCTCTATTGTAGATATTATTAAAATGGTCACTTTGCTGCAGTATATCATTAGCACCAATAGAATGCCATGGAATTTGTTGTACTTGAAAGTAGAAGATGAAAAACTCGTGATACAAACTATTGAGGTGAGCTAAGATGGAATGTTGAGATAAAAGTATAGAACTTTTTCGTTCCAAATTTGAAGAATATCAACCTACGTGAACATTATAGGAAAATAATTCTCAAAGTTCTTCTCTTGAGAGGTCAACACACAGTTATAAATTGTGTTGGTTCTTTCTGACGATCATATCTTTCTTTTCATGTTTCTTCCAAGTACTGTGTGGATTATGAATCGTGTTAAGCTTATCAGTAGTATGAAGGATGCTCTACATCATCAGTAATGGAATGTCCCTACTTTTTATATGATAAACCATCCTCATTATCATACTAAGGTGCACTAATGGGGTGTTAATGGGTTACTTTGGTTATGCATAAACAATTGGCTTGTGCTTTTTCTGGTTTTCAAAATGGAGAACCAAGAAGAAAAATAACCTTAAATGGAGCAGAGATGGATTACTTTTGTACGGCATATCATTTCTCTACTGTTAATAACTTTAAATTTTTGTAGTAATTGCACCTTTAACATATTCGGCAACTTCACAGGAATTTCTATGTGAGAAAGGAATACAGTTTGTCCGTATTGATAGCCGTGTAGTTGGTAGCGATAGGCAGTTAGCTATTCAGTCTTTCCAGTCATCAAGAGAGGTTTGCTCATGTTCTCACCTTCTTCTTCACAGAAATTTGATATTTTTTTTATTTTTTATTTTTTAACTTTATTAATTGCAGCATGTTTGGCTAAGCTTTAAGATTTGTTTTTTTTTCATCTTATTTCGTAAGTAAGTGCATGCATTTTGCTGTAAGAAACCAAACATGATAACATGGCTTATTTTTTGCTTTTGCAAGATTTGAATATTAATTCCATTTTTTAGCATGTTCACTTGCCTGAATATTCTAGAGAAGTGAAACTAGTTTTTTAGGCTAGAAAAGGTATGGGTATAAAATATTCATCTCTAGAGATTTAAATCTTGGCATTACAATCTCATTTAACTTTTATCAGGTTAAAATCGCGTTAATTGGCATCCTTGCTGGGGGATCTGGACTAAACTTAACATCTGCAGAGAATGTTGTCTTCTTGGAGTTACCCAAGAGACCATCCGAGATGCAGCAGGTATCCTTATTTCACCTATTTCTTACTCTATGTATCTATCCTTGTTAGATTGTTAGTCTTAACCTATTAATATATATTGTTGTCTTATGAAAGTTCTCGTGTTAATGGCATAAGGGTATTGTCGCAAGTATGTGAAAACTTTTGAAGTTGTCTTCTTTATACTTTATTTCAAGATTATGATTTGTTACTCGCCAATTTGTTGAAAAGAAATTTCAACTAGTTGATAGGCTTTCTAAATCCCATTTTTTGTTTGCTTATGTTGCTCGAACTCTGTTCTAGATTAGTTCTTAAATCCTATTTTAAGTAGGGAGTTCATAACTTCTTACAGCAAGGCATCATCTTTTTGTCAGATGGAGCACCTAGTGAGTCTTTGCTTTGTGGGTAAGATGGCTCGTAAATGAATGTCTCATATATCATCCTGCCATACCCGCTGCTGGATACCAGATATGCGGCTAATGATAGTTGCAATTATGTACTTAAGAAGCAACTAAATGTTGGAAATTGGTTTTGAAAAATTGAAATTTGGTTAAGTGATAAAACCAAAANAAAATTGCTTACTACAACGAGGCTGTAAATGATTAATAGAGTCAGCTCTATAAGTCTACATAAAAATCCTCAAGTGCAATTCAAAGAAGTGTTAAAACCAAAACAATTTGGAATATTGACTTTCGTGTCAACTTCGGCCAAATATTCGAACTTGATCGGATGGTCAAATTACAAAAGTAAATAGACCAACTTGTTCTACTCGTCGAGTAGATCGTCTGGTTTATTTGGAATTTCAAAACCAATTCCGGATGAATGAGAAATTGAGTTCCAAAGATGGGAAGAAAAATAGAGGAAGCTGTCTGAAAATTTGACTAAGGCTGTTGCTAGCTTATGGCTAGACTGTCGCTCGAGCGACATGCCATCTAGCTCGAGCTAGCTCGAGCGATAGGCTAACGATAAGCTAGCGAAAAAGTCTATGTTTTTATCGCTCGAGCAAGCGATGGCGACAGGCTAGCGACAAGTGAATGGTGCGACCGTTGGCAAGAGTTGTTGAGCCTGAGGTGTGACATTTCATTCACAACCCCTCATACTCTATATATAGAACCCTAGGGACGTCCCAATCTTGACACCTATGATATGCAATCATATAACATTCATTTTCTCTTCTTTCTCAACCAAAAATTCTTGCATTCTTGTTGCTTAAATTCTGGTTTCTTCACTTTGCATTCCGAAGTTCGTAAACCAAGTTCTGGTTCGCCGTTTCTTGTGTGTTGTAGTGCTACTCACACAAGAGAGATAGTCGTTGTATCTTGGGAGTTGATTGCCATAAACCGTAGTCACCGTTGCGGGCAAATTCGATTTAAGGACAAAGTGTTCAACACTTTCCTCGACTTTGATATTATTGCTGTTATATTGCACATTTGGAGGATTTATTTGGAGTCCATTTCCTATAGATACTCTGCCGAAATTTCTACAGAATTTCCCGTCGTTTGTTACTCTATACACGAGATTTTTCCAACACTAAACATCCTCTATCAGTGGTTGTCTTACAGCCACTAGAAATTGGTTATCTTCACTGAGCTGAGATGTTTGCACAAGGGTCAAGTGTTCTATTTGCGTATTAATTTTCCCACGTGGTCAAATATTTGTAAATAATAATTAATCGTGTAAATAATAATTAGCCACCGTTTGACCCTCATTATCCCAAAAAATTAATCTTCTCTCTCTTATTTTCAATCAC
>CAIGRT010077790.1:8381-19566 GCA_903798405.1 Fraxinus platypoda | reverse complement strand
AAAACACTATATTCGCCCAGATTTTGAGCGTCACACATGCTTGAGCGATGACAGGCTCACCCAGATCTTAGGCATCTAGGCGTCTCATAGGTTTGGGCAATGATGGGCTTCCATTACATAACTCCGTCTTGGGTTTGGGTCCATCCTTCGAATTTTTTAACTGGACTTCATTCTTTGGATCATTTAATTGGGCCTCATTTTTGTATGTCAACAAATATTAAAAGTAGATTTGATCTGTTACCCATAGTAGGGGAGTTATAGCGCTCATGGTGGACGTGGAAAAACGTGTGATGTTGTCACATAAGCAGTAGAGGTATATGTGGCAACACCACATATTGTCGCGTCCACAATGGACATTATAACTCCTATCATTGTTGACGGAGATTAACCCGATATTAATATTACAAAATATAGTTTGGAGAAATACTGCTATACAAAAATAAATAAATAAAATAAAATAGAAAATGAAAGGGAAGGAACGGAAAGGATTATCATTACCATTCCAATTGATTAGTTAATAGTTCGGAGAAATACGGCTAACCGTGTTTGAAACCTTGTGAGAAGAGTTTACGTTCCAATTGATTAGTTAAATAGTTTGTACAACAAATTCTGTATAAAATAGAGTAGTAGTTACAAATTGATTTTTGTGAAATACAAAGTGGATTGATCATCTTATGATTAAGATATTACAAATTTTTTTGACTAATGAGATCTGATTTCTGAAGAAAAGGGCCACGTAATTTGAATCCTCAACTTCAAAGCTTGAGTTTAGCTTTGATATGTGAACTAGACATGAATTTTGAACTTGGATAAGAAAAAAATAAATCCTACTTGATTAATGAAATTGAAACTTTAAAAGTAGAGTTTGAGATCATTTTTTTTAAAAAATCTAATAAGCAAAATCATTTAAAATCGACCCAATCCATTTTTTTAATATCAACAAGACTACAATTTCCAATCTGAGCACTGATTGCACTCATCTTGCCATTGAAAAGAAATAACTCGAATTAGGTCCATTTGTAAATTAAAAGTAGGGGTACTTACAAAAATACCCATAAAATTAGGGATGTTTTGAACAATCATATGAAAGATTTTTAGGAAGTATAAGTGACACAATCTCACTTTTTTTTATAAAAATTGTTATGACACTCTAAAAAAGTTATACAAATTCAAAAAAAGTGAAAAAAAAAGTGATAGAAATCAAGAAGGTGACTGAAAAAAATGATAAACACTCAAAATAGTGACAAAATTCAAAAAAGTGACAAATTTTAATAAAAGTGATGAATTCAAAAAAGTGGCACAAATTAAAAGTTATACAGATTAAAAAAGTGACAGACAATAAAAAAAAGTGGCACACTCAAAAAGTGACAATTTAAAAAAAGTGACAAACTCAAAAAAGTGACAAAATTTTTTTAAAAAGTGACATTAAAAAAAAAGGTGGCAAACGCTCAAAAGTGACTAAATTCAAAAACAATGTTATTGCCTGCACTAAACTCATTGTTTTTCCAAAGACAATGAAATGTGAAGGAAGACACATTTTTGAAATGGTTACATTTTTGGGTTTTTAATAATGTAATCGATCACTTGCATTATATGTATTTACATGTGCATAAAATTGATGGAAAATCAAGAAAAGAGCAATTCGTCATTGTGCTATACACCATCTTTTCTCTTCTCCATAAAACTATAGAAAAACTAACATTACACCACCACCTAAACATCCACTGCTGCCTCCACCAAGTCCACAACCACCTCGTGCTCTTGCTCCTCCACCAAGTCTACCCCCAGCTCCTCCTCCCAGTCCACCACCAGCTCCACCTCCCAGTCCTCCACCAAGTCCACCACCACCTCCTGCTCCTCCATGTTTGGGGCAGATGATTTCAGGGTGGAGGATTTCTCAATTCCCAATTTTGATGTCTCCGATACAATTCGAGAAATCCGAATGGCAAACCGGTGTCTCTGCTTGTTCTTGTAAGGAAAACGCGAAGTGTCGGCCGAGATTCTAAGTTCTGGGAGGTTCTCACTCTCATTGGGGTATTTTTTCATTCCCTGCTCCGATTCGAGCCTCTTCCGCAGGCTCTCTTTCGACATCATTACACTCATCCTCAAAAATCTCCCTACATCCTTGGGACTATTATACCAAGGAGGTTACCCAAATGGAGACTCTTAGCAGTAGGGTCGAACCCATAGGCGGAATCCCGATGGGTCAAGTCCAAACTCCAAGACCAATTCAATACTATACATTTACCCTTGTCCCACCGTCCGCTTCCTCTGCCGCGCCACTTTTATCACCACATCCACTGACTACGCCGTGGAGGGTAGCGGCTTGACCACAAGCTAAGATTTATTCATACAGAGGAAATGGGGTAGGGGCTAAGCTGCGGACAATTACGCGAAAACAAGCGGACCTGAGAGAATCAGGGGTGGTTTTGATAGTTTTAGACAGTATTACATACTTGATTAAATCATTTAATTAGTTAATAGGGTATTAATCAAATTAGTAATTTTTTTTAGGGTATTAGACCTAATTTTCCCTTAAAAGTACACATTCAAATATCCGCACCAAAATACAAATTTTCATATATTCATGAAAATTATTAAGCTTGATGAATAAACTCGAATTAGACATACGAATCTATATATTCTTGGTCTTTGAGGCCTTTGCAAACAATAAGGACAAAAGTTACCATGTTTTATTGAAAAATAAAAAAATTAAGCTCACTCATATCAAAATTTGTTTGTTTCTCATTTTTCATCCATAAAAATGAAAAATATGACCGTTATCCATCACATCAAGCCATCAATTTTGAATTTCTATATCTAGTGTAGGGTTCAATAACGACTATATTTTTCATTCTCATTCTACAATAATGAGAATCAAACGGGCTCTTAAATAAATTTAGTGCATGTTTGATTGTCAATATTTTTATGAAAAATTTCTCTTTTTCATACAAATTTTAACTTTTGTGCCATTTAATTACCAATTTTTTTTAAAGAAATATATTTTTATAATTTTAATCACTTGATTATATTTTTCTTTAAAAAAAAAAGTAAGATTTTATTTTTCATAAAATTCCAACTTTCCAAAAATTCTACTTTATAAACTCTTCTCTTCCCTTACCCTCTCTCGTCTACTCACCCAACGAACCAAAAAGAAGGAAGAAGACGCACAATCGAAGAAGAAACCAAAGACCCGAACGAATCAGTGCTTCCATATCCATCGTACTCACTGCAAAATGTCGACAACGAGGCTTTGATCGCATCGACTAAGGTTTGTTTAAAACAGTACTCTTGAAATTGTGAATGTAAGATCTTCCATATTTATTTACAGTATCATAAATATGATATGGGGGAAAACTGAATTTTTATGATATGGGGGAAATTGGGTTTTCTTCTAGGAAATCGGGTTTTCTCATCTTCTGAAACTATTACTTTTTCTAGGCACATCAACAGTCTTTGAAAGAACCTGAGTAGCTTTTAGACTACCTGTTTGTTTCCTTATCCGAAAAATAAAATGGAGGATTTTTTCTTTTTCGTTTTCCCGATTCTCTCTGCCTCCAGGCTAAGTTATCTTATTTACCTTCGTTACAGTTTATTGTTTTTTTCCCAAAAAGAAAACAGAGTAGGAGATTTGGACGAGTTTTCCTTCAGCTCAATCATTGTTAAAGTAATTCATCAGTGGTAGTACAGAATGTGTGAAGGAATATTGCTTCGCAAATGAGTGATCAAAACTATACAGATTGCATGAAAAAAGTCCCGAAAATATAGGACCTTTTTGTGTGATGGCTTAAAGATTTTTGGTTTATGAGCTCTATTCATAGTTTTCCAGGTAAAACGAGTGTTCTTTGCTTGATTCGAAAAATTTCAGTTTTGTACCTCTTTTAGCTAATCTGCTTGATCTTACACTTCAACGGCTCTATTCATAGTTTTCCAGGTAAAACGAGTGTTCTTTTCTTGATTCGAAAAATTTCAGTTTTGTACCTCTTTTAGCTAATCTGCTTGATCTTACACTTCAACGGCTCCATTGTTCTTATCTTTTAGGAATGGATAACTTTTAGTTTAGGAGGTTCTGATATGATCTTTGCACCCATATTTAAATTGAAGTGCATGTTAGCTACGCAAATATTGGACATGATTGAATTGTACAATAGACAAAATTTAACATTTTTTTTCCTCAATGTCGTCCGATATTGTATAGTTCACCTTACCAAACATGTCATAGTGGCAAATGATGCATAATGTAGTCAAGTTTTAATTGACAATGGACAGGAGTTCCAATTAATTCAAATTTGGCCACTGAAGACACGGGATGTGGTGGTTGATTCTACTCTAGTGACCAAGTATTGACTTGTATTGTTATGTGCAAATTCTTAGTGGCTAACAGCCTAACACACACTTAACAGAAAATGAGATTCCCACAGCTGAAATTTGATTGGAATATTGATGCACTCTGGAACCAAATACCACCTGATTTAGGACTTTTGATGCGCCCTGGAATCATGTACCTTCTAAGAACATCAGGCTTCAGGTTCCTCATCTACCCTAAGGAGCGAAAATTCATTAGATGAGTTTTAAAATTATTGATATGATTCACTAACAGAAACCTAATAATAAGACAAAGTCATGGCATCTGTAAGTTGCATTTGTCATTTGATGCTGAAATCAATTTGGTATTTATGTAGGCCAACCCCGTCTACACATTTGGACAGATTACTTGAAAAAATGTATAAAGGCCCTATTTGGTAGGGATTAAAATCAGATTTCCCGTCTCGTACCTGCCCCGTTACCCGTTTAAGGCGGGGCGGGTCGGGGTTGCCCCGTTTACTACCCGTTTAATTTTTTTTAAGTTTTTGATAATTCATTTTATTGCCACCATTTATTAAAGTGAGACAATAATATATTTTTTAATTTTTATTTATTTTTAAAAGTTAAATTATTCAAATATATTTGGTAAATTATAGCTTTTATTATTTGTCATATTTTTCAGATAATCTTAGTTGCTATTTTCTATTAAAACTAATGAAATTTCGCGAAATTTTCCATTAAAAGTATTGAATTCTACAAAATAAATAAATAAATAAACAGGGCAGGGCAGGGCAGGGCAGGGCAGGGCACCCGTTACTTGTACCCTTCCCTACCCAAATACCTGATTAAGCGGGTAATCCCCGCCCTGAACCTTGCGAGTATCGGGTTTGTCGAATTTTTTTCCATCCTTAGTTGATTTGAATTTGTTTGATTCCATTTTAACTTCTGATCTGTTCTTTTCTTTCAGATGCTAGCATACATTTTGTCTTTTCTAGGTTTCTTGTTCACTAAATGGGAATGAAAAAAAGTCTATCATGATTTTTGTTCATTTTCTTTATGCTTTTAGACCGGATTTAGAGTCATCCAAGGGAAATTATGATCACTTTTTGGGGGGGGCTTTTTGTTTTCTTCGTCCTGGTTGTAGAGGGTTTTCAGTCTATCTTAGCGATATATAACTAGAGGATCCATTAATTAGAAATGAGGCTTAGTTTGAAGTTAATCATTCCATCCTATACTAAAATGGATTGTTACTGCTGGTCAGGACGTTCTGCTTCATAGGAATTATTCAGCTGAAAGTAGTGATGGACAATGATGATCGAGATTTAATTAGTGATCTGTCTTAAAGAATTGCGTAATCATATGGCATCCTCACTGAGCTTTCAATAAGGATGCTGTAATGACAAGCACATTCTCAAGCAAATGGTAATAAATGGTCTCTCTATTTGTCAGGGTTTTGATGATTGAGTGATCATATGTAATGAGAGAGCTCTAGAGACCAACCTCCTAGATCATATTATCCGAGTTTTGCTTTTCATTATGGAACAAGTCACGAGTTCTCTTTATGTATACCATACTTGTAAAGTTCTCCTAATAACATATCAATATTCACATTTCCTTCTTTGAAAATATACTAAAGACTTGGTTCTTAAATTAGGAGAAGGTAAGTGGTTAGGGCTCTCGATCACTTGTCCCACTTTAAAAGTTCAAAGTTAAGTTGTTTGGAGCTGGTTGAGTATAATAGGATGCTTAACTGTTAAAAGGGTTCTTTTGTTGAAATATCTCAATCTTCAATAAGGTCAGACTCATTGATTATAGGGATAATTGCAGCAGCGGTCCCAAACCTATCATTTTTTTGCAGATTTTACATTAACCTTCACTTTGTGCCACCCATAGTTCCAAACCTTTCAAAAATTAGCATTTGAGGTCTAAATGGATGATTTCTGTTAGTTTGACCGTTAGTTGACCCAATAAATTGACTTTGGCAAATTTTAGAAGGGGTAAATAGTAATTTTAAATTTAAATTAAAAAACTAAATAACAAAGGAAAAAAATAAAAAGCAAATCACTGTTCATCTTCTCCTTCCCCCTTGCCAAAGACAGCAACCCATTAAACTTAACTTCCTCAGTGATGTCGAAAAAGTAAGGTTCTGCAGGAAAGATTGGGACGGCATTGAAAATTCGAATTTTAATGATTCAAGCTTATGTAGACGGGCAAGATATTTAGACGGAAATATCCCCATTCTAATGGTGCCTCTGGTGGACCAGGATAACAAACTCCTAATTTCTTTAAATTTGGAATTCTCTTTCGCACTGCCTCTGTACATCTGAAGTTTTCTAAGCCGACAGCGTTTGTAGGTTTTCTAGAACAATATCAGAAATTTCTCCCTTAATTCTTGCCTTGGGAGGACAAGGAAGAGTGGTATGCCTCCCCAACTGGAGGGGGAGGGGGGGAAGAAGAAGATGAACAGTGATTTGCTTTTTTTTTTCTCTTTGTTATTTAGTTTTTTAATTTTAATTTAAAATTACTATTTTACCCCTTTAAAATTTGTCAAAGTCAATTTATTAGGTCAACTAATGGTCAAACTAACAGAAATCATTCATTTGGACCCCAGGTGCTAATTTTTGAAAGGTTTGAGACTGTGGGTGGCACAAAGTGAAGGTTAAGGTAAAGTCTGCAAAAAAGTGATAGGTTTGGGACCGTTGTTGCAATTATCCCTTGATTATATTTAGCCACTGTCTGGAGGAATTAAAATCAAAATTTAAATTTAAATTAAAGTCAATAATTAATTTTAACCACATATTTCATGGAACCCACAACTTTTCAACCACACATTTAATCGACTTTTATCAAAATCTGATTTTAATCCCCACCAAACGGGGGCTTTATACATTTTTTCAAGTAATCCACTCAAATGTGTAGACAGGGTTAACCTACATAATTACCAAATTGATTCCAGCATCGAATGATAAATGCAACTTTTATATGCCATGACTTTGTCTTATTATTAGGTTTCTGTCAGTGAATCACATCAATAATTTTAAACTCTTCTAATGAATTTTCGCTCCTTCTAGTAGATGAGGAACATGAAATTTCAAGTTCAAACCATCTTTGATTTAGTCTAATTTTCTGCAATGATAATAAATTTGTTTTATTAGTGGCTTCATTCCTATCGTGGTTTCATTTTAAGAGCAGGGTCTATTATGCTTGAATGTTGGATGACCACATTCTTGATTATGTTAGTACATGCACCACACCGTACTTTACACCACACTTAATCATTAATGGACATTTATTGGTTTCTGATTAGCATCATCGAAGAACCCAGCCATGGAATCTTATGATGCATGAAATTTTCTTATCAAAATAACATCACTTGTTATTTCTTGAGTTAATGTAATTGTTTACCAGTTGCTCATTTTCAGGACAATGTTGTTTTGCAATTGATCAATTTGTTTATATTTCTTAAGGATTTTGGATGGCTTTGAGCAAAATTGAAGTGAACCTGAGAAGGTTACTTGCAACTGCACCACAACAGCAAAACCAAGCAAAGCTCATACATGTACATTCACAGTTATTTTCACTAGAATTATTTATTGAGTAATGGTTTAATGCTAAATCTTCTCTCCCTTTCTATTTCTCTCGAGAGCTTCTCTTAATATATGCTTCTTTCGGTAGTTTTATTAAGATTGTTTAGTATCTATTCAGTCCTTTAGATATATAAAGAATAAAATGAATCTTTATGTTGTTATAAGTTAATGATGGGTGGAACAATATAGCAGGTAAACTATCACATCTTTTCCTATAAGCTTTAATGTGGGCTTAAAAAGATTTCTCATTTAGTATTAAATATTCTTGGAACTAGTGATGGATTAATGTCCCACTTAATGAAAAACCATTTTTAACGCATTATGCTACCTTTATAGTATATTGCTACTTTGAGGGAGCAATTGGAGCAATTGGCAGAGGAGAAGACACCTGAAGGATTGCCAAGGTTTGCATGCTTTTCTCTTAGGATTCTTAACATCCTTTCATCTATAATTCTTTCTAATTCAGTTTATGCGTACAAAATCTTATACATAGAAATAAAGTTATATAACTTATTTTTAACTTGTATCATTTAAGTGGTGCTATGTACTTGCATTATGTACTTGCACTTGACTGAACTTCATCTCCTTTAGATGATTAATTGATAAGCATTTAAGTATAAGTCATTTCAACTTTTCAACTTTTATGAATATGAAAAATCATCTTTGCAAATTTTAATATGATTCTAAAGTATCTTAGATTCACTGATCATAGAAATTTAATGAAAGTTATAATAATGGATGCTTCATAGGTGACATACTGACATTTAAGATTAAGTGTTCGCTCGGGAGGATTATTTGAAGTGAAAAATGATTTTTGGATGATGTGTGATTAAAAAGAAGGAAAATTCGTGGATCCACATATTTGAGAGAATGAGTGTTTGAAAATAAGTTTGAAGTAAGATGATTTTCAAGTAAGTTGTGCGAAACAAACTCTAAGCAGGTCTTTGTAGGTATTAAAATTACATACTTGTCGTACAGTTTTCTCTATATTGGAGTCATTGTGGATTTTGGAGCATGAAAGTTTTTTGGTTGATAAGGATTTGTGGGATGGTATCTGCTTTTTTTTTTTTGATGGCGTTGATATTATTTATTTCTGGGACGAATTCATTGTCTCTGGATGTTGGCCCCTTCATTCTTGGGGATATTATAGTGTCTTTGCATTAATTTTACTACTAATTAAAACCATAAAATACTGAATCCGGTTTAGTTGAGTACGTAAATTTAATATGTGATGTTGAAAAAGTGGGCTGGTTGCTTGCTTAGTGTGCAATTCAGGTTGGGTTTAGCTGCATTAGCATTATGGTTAGTGTCTTTAACTCAAATGAAATTGTTTTTAGTTTCTTGAAATCTATTTAAGGCTTTAACCTGTTCATGCCTTTACTCTTGAGAATTGATATAGAAGATTGTATGATCTGCATTCTGTCTTTGACATGCTTTCTGCAGGGTTTCAAAAGCTCAGTTAAATGAATATTCAGAGAAAATTGAAGGTATAGCATCCAAAATAAATACCACTGAGGTGCGTATACTAATGAGCTTCACACGTCGAACTTTTATTTTTCCTGATATGACTAAATGATCTGTTTTAAAATTACTATTTGTGTTTTGTTTGGTATGACATAAGAAGTCATTGATTCCAACTACAATCACAATGCAGAATATGTTGTTAATTGCAAAATGGATGCAAAACTAATATGGTAATGTGGTGAATTAGGGATAGCCACAATATTTTGTATAATTTTAGCTAAAGAGACTAGTGCCCTTCAAAATTGAACTTTTTATCATTTAAGAAACTTAGTTCTATAAATGTTTTCCGAAATGACGGCGAAATTTGACTGGATGTAGTGTCCTAGTCTCTACAAGAGAAGCTGAAGAAAAATGCACTAGATCTGAATATTTAGGAATCTATAAATTAAGAGATTCCTTTACTATATGTCCATTTCTTTACAAGTAAATGATGTGCAAAAAGTCTGCCTTCAGTGGTTTGGGCGGTCTTTTATATCCCTCCAAAGTCTGGAAAGTTTCTACCCCTCCAGTGAACCTAGAAATTTAGGCAAGTTATACCTACTAGATAACATTCCTCTTCTGCCTTCTGTACAGCTTTCAACTCAAAAAAAAAAATCATTGACAGCATCATCACCGTCTACTTGAATCATGAGTAGAAAGCAGAAATTGGATTGATTTGTGAAAATTTGCTTGTATTGAACATTCAGAAAATATGATTGCTGTTCGTTCCTTCAGTTCTCTTTGATTGAAGTGGATTGTTGTATTGTATTCATATTAACTACATCCTTTTTTAGTGGAAATTGCAGCCCACTAAGAAAGTTTCTCAGGTTCCTTCTTTAGAGACTTCTGACACACAAATCCTATCCAAACCAGGAGGAGAAAGTATTCACTCTCCTAGAGGATTAAGGCGGAGACTTGTGTATGTGTAAATGAAGTTTATGTAGCTCCTAGTATATGATATCTTGTCTTATATTTTCTAAATTTGACATTCAATTGATTCAGGCCTTCAACAGAAGATAGATCTAATGATACCATTAAAGTCGGCAATAAAGAGAAGTCTGTCAAATTGGATGCTGCAGCACACGCTCATATTGAGAAGCACAGGTACTTTCTACATGTGCATGCATTTATGAAGTTTCTTGATGATGAAAATGCTCACAGAATCTTACATAGTTGAAGAAATAGTCTGAATACCTTATTTGTTGGACTACTTATTCTTTAAATATCAAGAGTTACAATCATATGCATAAAAGTTGGTTTTTTCAACTGAGGCTATGCATATGAATATCATTGCTGTTAATTCATTAGTTTAGAGTTTTAATTAATGGCTGCAGCCCATGTGTTGGAAACATATTTAACTAAGATTTGAGTTTAAACAGAAATAGTTTCAATGAATCTTGCTAGTTTGGTTTATAAGACTTCGAATTACTACTTTTGTTAGTTATATAATTGTTTCCCCTCGGACAGAAATTGGGTCAGCTCCCCTTTTTCCCTCTGGTTTTTCCCCCCTTTTATTTCTCCATAGATAAAATCCCAGGATTTGGATGAAATGTAGAATTTCTCATTTAAATGAACTAAATATCTCGATTGAAGCTTTACACACGGTTTGCTGTTTCTTTCAGCAGATAGATCTTGAGCCTGTTTGGTACAGATTCTCATTTTCTACAGTAAATCAATTCTCATTTTCAACCACACATTCTTCAATAAAATAATATTTTCCATCACATTAATACTTTTTTCTTCTTTTTCAACCACACATTTCCAATCATATCACTATTCAAAAATCAATT
>CAIGRT010077787.1:0-22631 GCA_903798405.1 Fraxinus platypoda | reverse complement strand
CATCGATACAGAGAGGAAAGAAGGAAAAAAAGAAGAACAGACAAAAAAAAAGACAGAAGAAAAAGAGGGGGAAACCTAGTGCCGTCACTGAAGAAGAAAAGGGGAAGAAAAAAAGAAGAAGCAGTAGAAACGACGAAGTGTCCGGTTGAAACTTGGAGGATCCGACACAAATTCAATACCCACACAAATCCAATACACATACCCATGTCACGTCGTGTCTAATATGGGCACTTCGACCATTTCGAAGAGTCCGAGTATCAGAGCTTTAAGGTTGTGTTTGGTACATCGAATTAGACATTATAAGAATTAAGTATAAAATTAGAGTAGATATATTGTGTCGATAGTATTAGGGTGGATTAAAGTGGATAGTAATTTTTAGTTTTCTATTTAAAAGAATGTTATTTGTACTTTCTTACTTAATCTAACTGCATAGCATAATACGGAGTGAGGAGGTGAGTTTAGGCCGGATAAGAAATAATGTGCAAAAGCCTCATAAATACTAACCACTTTAATCGGCCATAATATTATCTACCCAGTACTACCTCTTCTAATTTTACGTATAATTTTTGTACCGTCTAGTCTGGTGTGCCAAACATATCCTAAAGGTATAAAATATTTTCAGCTAAAGTACCTTCATGATCTATGCATGGTTCGTTAGAATTTCCAGAATGCTTACCTATAGTAAGACTCACAGATAAAGAAACATCTGATCATTAGTCAGGAATTGAGTTCCTGAATATACCATGATAAAGACTCTTAGACACTTTATCATTCTATAATAAAGGTAGAACATGCATACAAGTAGGATATAGATCCCTGATAGCATAAATGTTTCCTTATAGCTAAAAATTGAGGTTGGGGTTAAAAGTAACATATTTCTTTGAAGAGATCGTGCCATAAATCAAGAAGAATGAGGAGATACCTCCAATGCAACAAATCCACCAGGTTTTAACATGAATACAGCTCCATTGCACAGATGGAGAAGATCATTCATGCCATTTGCACCACCATCCAGTGCAAGTCTTGGTTCATGTTTAGCAACTTCAGCTTGTAGGGCACCAATATGATCACTAGGAATATATGGTGGATTGCTAACAAGTCCTGCAAGTCCTCCTTCAACGTTCTTTAACGGTTCAAACCAAGATCCTTGCTTTACCGCAATCTTATCCTGTTATATATGCCAAATTTAGGTAACAATAGCATTCTTAAGTTGTCCAAAATAGCAAAAGACTAGGCCTGTTGTATCTATTGCTATTAATACTGCTGTAGTTTAGTGAATTCAGCAAAGGTGTCAATTGCATAACTATATCTTTTTCCTCTTCGCAAAGTCGAAATCGAAATGAAAAAGCACTAAATTCAACACAAACAGAGAAGAAAAATATAGCTAACACAGACAACTGACCTGCAAATTATACCTTTGCACATTATAGGATGCAACAGAAACAGCAACAGGGCTCAAGTCAGTTGCAATAACTTCCCCAGGATCACCCAAAATCCTGCCAATTCCAATGGCAAGTGCCCCACTCCCAGTCCCCAAATCAGCCCATAAACCATCCCTTAACTCCTCATTTTCATTTACAGCGTCATTAACCAAGTCCACAATCATCTCAGTCTCTGGTCTTGGTATCAATACCCCTTCTTCCACACTCAACACCAAGTCCCTCCAGTGCTCACACCCCACTACATACTGAAATGGCCTTCTTTCTTCAATCCTCTGCTTCCACATCTTGTAAAGATCATCCAAACACGCCCTTAGTGACACCACTGAATCATCATCATTTGAATTCTGAAATGAAACCTTATTGGGGTTTTCAAATACATCTTGAATGAGCCATGTAAGTTCTCTGTGCAAAAGGGTCGAGTCCGGGCCATTATCCAAGTCCAAGAAAGTGGAGCCCACAGAAGATACTAGGTTCTTGGCCCAAATGTGCCATTTTTTCAGGTCTGCAACGGTGGCACTGAAGTTGGGTGGCCGGAGATGGAGTGGAATCCGGGGTCTGTTCGAAGATAATACTGCGGAGCAGGAAACAAGTCGACCCGGGTTCGAGTGAAGCAAAGCGGGTTGCAACATGGAAGAGAGACACCCACGTGGGGAAATCATCTTCATCGATTCCCTCTCAAGTACAGAAGCGCGCACATACGACGAATTTTGCTATTGGTGGAGACGGACCTTGGGCCTTGTCTTGACAATCCAGCCCAGCGAGAGCCAAAATCTTGGTCCACTGTGACAAAGAAAACAAAAACTATGTTAGGTCATACGATACTATAATTTGTAAGGTATTATACAATGTAAATTAAAGGGTGTGTTTGAACCACATTATTTGGAAGAATGTATTTTAGAATAGTAAATTGATGGAGAATGTATGGTTGAAAAAGAAGGAAAGTTATTGATGTGATAGAAAATATTATTTTATTGAAGAATGTGTGGTTGAAAATGACTAGAAGAATGTGAATGAAAATTTTAATGTGNTTTTAGAATAGTAAATTGATGGAGAATGTATGGTTGAAAAAGAAGGAAAGTTATTGATGTGATAGAAAATATTATTTTATTGAAGAATGTGTGGTTGAAAATGACTAGAAGAATGTGAATGAAAATTTTAATGTGGTTCAAACATGAACAAAGTATTATTAATTTTCATGATTACAGATATTGGCATCAAAATGGCAAAGAGCGTAGCGGCTGTTTTGCTTTTCGTGCACGTTGTTAATCATGTCTTTCTTCATGATTATTTCACACCATTTTTGTTTTATTTTCAATCAAGTTTTGCTTTTCACGAATGTGTGCACGTTAGAATGAAACCATAGTCGACAACTAGTTAGACAATGCGTTTTTTTTTTTTTTTTACAAATTAGCAACTCGTCGACATAGTTATTGAATAAAAAATTTAAATAAATGGGTTGACTTTCTTTACTTGAATTCGAGTGATCGAGTCTCACATTCATTCATTTATAAAATCTTTTACATGCCAAATAACAACCGGTTGGTAAAGCATGTTAAAAAGGAGTATAATGTACTACTTTGATTTTATAATTATTTTCGCAATCATTTTTCTTATTGAATCAAGGATTAATGCAGATGTACAGATTGTCGGTTTCACAGAAGTGTTACCGACCCTCACATGAGGTGGGTCCCGAGTTGGACCCATCTGATTAAAAAATTATTCGATTTTTTTTCCGCACCTCCCATGTGTGTATCTATAGAGCATTTACATCTGTGAATGTAGCACGGTTCACAATCAACTATACGGTACTCAATTAAAATAGTTAAATATGCACTTAATTTAAAGATTGGAAAATATCTCCATTAATTTTGTGCTTGATGTGACTGACTCAGAGACGTGACAGGTTACGTACAAAAATTGATGAGAGAAAAGGAGTTAAAATGGGTACGTGGATTTAAATTAGTAAAGATATTGTGGGTGCGTTCGAGACTCATTTTTCGATCAAAATGCATTTTGAAATAGTATTTAATGCAAAGTATATTATTAAAAAATAAGAAATAAATTTAATTTATGTGTAAAATTATTTTATGAAAGAATATGCGGTTAAAAATGAATTTTTTAGAAAATAATTAAAAAAAACTCACTTCTAATCACAAATAATGCTTGTTAGGAAAAATTATAAGGTGCTGAATTTATAATTTGATTTTTAAATTATATAATTCACATACTGACAATGCATTCAATCCAAACGGTACCAAACAAATGTAAAACAAAATCAAAATAATAAATACTTAAGAGGAAAGTCATAAAAATACATACCTACTCATACGTTATTCACCTGGATCTTGCCATTTCTCTCTCTACCGTTAATCTTGTTTTCACTTCTTTTTTCTTTTTATTTTTCAATTTTTCTCTTCTCATTTCTTGGTTTTTGTCAACTGTTTTCTGCTCATGGCTTTTAATTTGTTTGCTTAATTCTTAACAAAAAAAAAAAAAAATTGTGAAAAAATTCTGGTGTGATGGGTATTTGTTATTCGAAGATTGAAAACAAGGATGCTGAATGGCAGAGCGAAAATGAGTATGATAAGAAGATAAATTTGAAGTTAAAGAAGAGTAGCTCAGGTGAGTTTGCAGCATTTTTTAGCAAGTTAAGTGGTGGTGGTGGCGCGGTAGTCGCAGCAGCGGAGGAGCGGGCGGTACACCAGATTCAGGGCCGGCTTTTCTCCAGTGGCGCAAACAGCATATCTTGCTTATACACTCAGCAAGGGAAGAAAGGAACCAATCAGGACGCCATGATCGTTTGGGAGGTCAGTTTGTTTGAAAAAAAAAATTATATATGTATGCACATATATCTATATGCGCATTTTTGTATGTATTTTGCTATTAATGTTTAATGATAGTATCCTGAAATTCAAATTAATTTGTAAGATGAAGTCATTTTAGGTTATGATTGCTTATTGCTGTCCAAAATGGAAAATATTATTGATGAAATTTTTGGCCATTTGGGTCAGTTTACGACTTGCTAGTTGCTTCGAATGTTTCTATTGTAGAATTTTTGTACGAGAAGCAACACAAATGCAATATTTTGCGGTGTGTTTGATGGGCACGGTCCTTTTGGTCATATGGTTGCAAGAAAAGTTCGGGATTCTCTTCCTATCTTGCTGCGTGAAGAGTGGGAAGCCAAATCCGATATCGAACAAATTACTGCAGGCGAGAATGGGAACCATGCAGGAATGCTTCGTTTTGAAGAGTTCATGGATGGTGATGGATTTGATTCAATTGAAGTTGACGATAATGAGAAACTCCCCGAGATGCATATGCCGCTTAAGAGGTCAATATTAAAAGCTTTCAAGTTAATGGATAAGGAACTGAAGTTGCATCCTACCATCGATTGTTTTTGTAGTGGTACAACGGCAGTTACTTTGATAATGCAGGTATACTTTGTGTAAAATTGTTATGTTCCCTTCCTTGTACGGTCTATTGTTTGTTATACAACATCCTACAATGTAACATGTGGCGAAATGCGTCTTTATCCTTTTTAACAAAATCAGTAACCAGAATTGTATGGTTGAATTGCATACTAGATTGAATGAAATTATTGTGCATAAAGGGATTCTTGCTAGGATTTATTCAAAGGGTGCTAAGGCAGTGTGCGTGTACCTAGAGCTCTGATTTTCCCTTATAAGGCTCGTAATATAGCGAGCTCGGTGAACAGTGTCAAAGCATCAAACCTCTGTTTTTAGGACAGTCAAATCTTTTTGGCTTTTTAAGAGTCATTTCACAGATTGTATCACCATCCTTGGTGTGATCTGAGCATCATATGCTTCTATGACTTGAAACCTCCTAGTATAACGAGCTTGGTGAACATTGTCAAAAGCATTAAATATATGTTTTTAGGGCAGTCAACTCTTTTGGCTTTTTAAGAGTCGTTTCGCAGATTGTACACCATCCTTGGTGTAACCTGAGCATCATATGCTTCTATGTTTGAAACCCCGGAGTCTACAATTGCATACTTCTCTCATATGTGATAGGAGTTTAACCTCTGACTTATGGGGCACACCGAACTACCTACAATTGTGAGATCTACTTGTATATTATCTTTTTACTTATAAGTCGGTCCAAGCCTGGGTAAAGGAGAAGAGTTGCAGTCAAGAAAATAGAAAAAGTAATAATAAGACCAGCAATCAATCTCCTACATCACTCTAGCAATAGTGTTAACATTTGTGATCAATGAGAATTGCCACAACACAATTACACTATTGATGCTATACGTTTACTAGTTGGTTTTTTATGCTATAGATGATTTAAACAATCTTGAATGGTCTTACTAATTTAGGAACATGATTTTCCAGGGTCAGGATCTCATAATCGGAAACATTGGTGACTCAAGAGCAGTATTAGCGACAAGAGATGAGGACAATTTTTTGATGGCTGTACAGTTGACTGTAGATTTGAAACCCAATCTTCCAAGTATCTTTCTCTAACTTTTCTTCTCTTACTTTGATGCATACCTACTTCAGATAAAAAAGACCTTAGAGAACTTGATTTTTAAGATAAATCACATCCTAGCTTTCTGGCCCGAAAGGTAAAAAGTAAAATGAAAGGGGAGTTCGACTTCAGTAGTCACAGCAAAAAAATTTACTTCCCTTTTCCTTTTGCAGGAGAGGCTGCTAGGATCCAGAAATGTAAAGGAAGGGTTTTCGCATTGCAAGATGAGCCTGAAGTTGCACGTGTGTGGTTGCCCAATAGCAATTCACCTGGTTTGGCGATGGCCCGAGCATTTGGGGACTTCTGTTTGAAAGATTTTGGTTTAATTTCTATCCCAGATGTTTACTACCACAACATCACTACGGGAGACGAGTTTGTCGTTCTCGCCACTGATGGGGTATTGTTCTCATACCTTTGTTAATAATTAGGTTGCCATGGATAAATTTTGCCTGTAGTTTAACCCGAAACATGCTTCTTTTTATGGTTCTGTGTTTGGTGTATTGGTGTTGGACACGTCTGAAGGATTGCCTTTGTTTGTGTATGTGATGTGATATCTTCCGCCATATTTGCCTTTTGGTCTCGAGATTTTATAATGATGCAATATGTTATCGCATACGGGTTAGCGATCAGCCGAACACGGAAAGCAACAAATAAATTTTCCCTCAGAAGTACTCTCTTCTATTAATGTTGAATTCACCTGTCTCTTATTCACTTTTGCTTTTTAGGACATGATGGCTTTATGTAAGATATATAGTTCAACCTAAACTGGCTATTTAACTGTTATTTTGACAGGTATGGGATGTCCTCTCCAATAAGGAAGCAGTGGACATTGTGGCCTCGGCTCCTGGACATGCAACAGCCGCCAGAGCTCTTGTAGACTGTGCAACTAGAGCATGGAGACTCAAGTACCCGACATCAAAGAATGATGACTGTGCCGTTGTATGTCTCTTCCTGCAACAAGTATCTGGTGCTAATGTGGCTATAGCACAAAATAAAAGCAGTACAGCATCGGAAGTAGAAATGGTCACTAGAGAAGGGGGCTCCGAGGACTCAAATATTGACGTTGTAGCTTCTTGTGCTGATCTTGTACATTCAGATAACACGAAAGAGTCGGGGACTATTATGGCTATCGCACAAAATAATCTCACTACAGACTTGGAAGTAGAAATGAAGAATGTCCCTAAAGAAGGGAACACTGAAGGCAGAAATATTGACTTCGTATCTTCTTGCAAAGATCTTCTTGTACATTCAGATTACGTTATAGAGACGGGGGCTAATGTGGCTAAAGCACAAAATAATATCAGTACAGACTCCTTGGAAGTGGAAATGAAGAACGTCCCTAAAGAAGGGGGCACAGAGGGCTCAAATTTCGACGTTACTTCTTGTGCTGATCTTCCTGTACATTTAGATAACGTTGAAGAGTCCGGGAATAATGTGGCTAAAGCAGAAAATAATATCACTACAGACTCAGAAGTGAAAATGAAGGTTCCTAGAGAAGGGGGCACCGAGAGCTCAAATACTGACATAGTAGCTTCTCATGCTGATCTTGTTGTACATTCAGATAACATCAAAGAGTCGAGTGAGATAGAGTCTGTGGTCGAGCCAGTGGAGGAGAAGCTACCGGAGAGGATTCATGACCACTCAAAGAGGAGCCTAGCCGAGTGCCTTTCGACTTCAGAGGACGAGGAATGGTCAGCCCTAGAAGGTGTTACCCGTGTTAATAGTCTACTTAGTCTTCCGAGGTTCTTGTCTTTCGAGAAAAGATCAGTGAGTTGGAGAAAATGGTTGTGATGATGTCAACTAAAGTGCAATGGAAAGTTTTTGCTGTAAGATCAAGTCATTTTTCTCAAGGATTGCTTCCTAAACGAATCTGATAGCAGTAAAATTATCAACAGTGGCTAAGGCTGTCTGGTAGGAGAAGTTTTGTATGTACTGCTGGAATATGGTTGTTGTACTCCTTAATAGGGAAATAGAAAGTATACATTTTATTTTATCTGTAATATTTTCATCCTCTTGGTATTTAGTTCTACTCAACAAATGTTGTGCTTTATCAATTGCTTAAAATCTTGGCTTGGTCGTCTCATTTGATATCTCCAAATATTTCTTTTGAAGTCTTTGCTTGGTCATTCGATGCATCAAACTAGGATTAATTTAGTGACACGATTGGTGTACTTGATCAAACCAACTATACTTCCTTTTCTATTCATTTTTTTGGTGTGAGCCATCCAACCAAACAAGACTGGAACTTCCAGCACAGGAGAATATGTTGAAAGTGCATAGCAATAAATCCCCAGCCCCTGAGTTAAGGGCATTCACATCAAGACCTCCAAAAATAGCAATGGCATTATACAATAAACTCAATCAGCTACATCCTCTAATAAACAAAATCATCAAATGCAAGTTCATTATATTCATTATCCACGTACATCGAGGATTATTTGTATTTTCCTTTTTCCTTTCCCTACTTCTATTTATTCCTCAATGTCCAATAGGATTGTGATTGTCCCACTCCATGTCTCCGGAAACCATACCCCATCTCAAGAGTCTACTACGAGCTCAATAATTTTACAGTCAAAACTATACATAATGGTTCATATTAGTTGAACTTCGGTGTCTTGAGGATGCTGAAACGTCAGTAGACAGAGATCGTGAACTTTCGGTCTCTCGTGTTGCTCAAGCCCAACATGAGAATCGAGCTACCTGGTTTAGGTCTTCTGTCAGCAGGATAACAAGATTATATCACAGCGGGAACTCTTTCTGGAGAAAATCAAGATTCCTCGAGTCGCAAGCTTCCAGCATATCGTTCCGGGAAGCACAGCTGCAAAACAAAGAGCAGAAATTAGTTGCAATCAATTATCATGGACACGATTAACAGGCATTGTTATTTGAAAGAAAGTACCTCAAAGAGATTCTCAAATACTGCCAGGCATTATCTGCCTTCGGATTCATGGAGAGTGCCCGGACATAGTAACGTATAGAGTCCTCATACATACCCTGAATGCAGAAGAATATATAATCATTCTAAATTAATCCCATGCCACAGAAAATAGAGTCCTGCTTTTCATGCAGTAGGAAGCATTATGAGCGACTAGGTTTCATGATGAGAGATAAGGTTCAAAAAAGTTACTTAGATCACAGCTTCTGTATTTTAGATGGCATTATGAATGGAAGAAGAGAAATTTTGGAAGCCAAGTCAAAGATTGTAAATATTACTTATTAGCACTAAGAGTATGCAAAGATCAAATTTAGACAAGCACATAGAAAGAAAGAGGACTAAAAGATCACAAATGTGTGAATACGACTGAAGTGAGGATTCACCATCGTTTGTAAGAATGGGAATCAATTCAGGTAAATTTTATCATCCAGGTTTGCAAGATACTTGGAAACTGAGAAAAGAAAACTGGAATAACATATTGTGCATTGCTGGGTCAAGTGTTGCATTATAGACTACTAAGATGGCAAAGGGGGAAGATAGGACTATAAATTTGCAAAATACTGAGCAAAAAGCCTCTACAGCAAGCAAAGATCATATGGCCTAATTGACCGCAAGTTGAATATGCTATGACCCTCTTCATCAAGAAGAACCCAACCTCGTATATTTTATAAAGTGAAACATCAACATTTTTGTGTTACTAATTTTTGCATTCACAATATGTGTATCATTTTATTTCTTCTGCTAATGATTCCAGGTATTTGTGCTTCTAAGTGATAAATCTTTAGAAATACTCCAGCATATAAGAACACAAATCGTTGTGCTTTATGCACTATGTTGTAATTTGATAAATGCCAAACATTATTTTTACCTGGTTAGCATAGCTGATGCCCATGTTTGCCCATGCACGTACATAATTAGGCTTTAAATCAAGAGCCTGAGAAGCAAGGAATAAACTATGAACTTTGGAAACTGAAAAGGCAATACATCACAAAGAGAAGTCAGATACTATCACAGAGTCCAACTCGGATGAAGTCGCATAGCAAAATCAATAAACAAATATAATCATTCCCAGAACGCTATATAGAATTGAATCACACTTTTTCCTCCCATGTAACAAATTCTTTATAAGTTACATCTATAGACTTTATTGGCTATTTCACGTCAATACAAAGGAGTTAACGTTATCAAAGTTTGAGTAAAATTTAAAAAAAATTTGAAGGATTTTTCATTATTGGTGTTATGTAATTCATCTATATACACTTGGTTCGATTCAATGTGAGGAACTAGCAATTAGTTTTAGCTGTCATCATTTACTTTCATAAGCAGGCATACTGTTTATCTACAAATAGCTCGAGTTAGCTAGCATCTGTGCATGACTACATCCTGCCTGATCCAACTTGGTGTACCCATATCATTGGAAAGGAAAATGGAGGCAAAAGTGGTAAGATCATTTTACCTGTTGATAAGCAAAAATTGCATCAGCACTGTGAACACTATTAGCTTGGGTTGCACCAAGTTTATTCCAGAGTGAATAATCTCGTGGTTTGAGTTTTAAAGCTGTCTGGAAAGCATCAATAGCTTTGTCATATTCTCTGGATAAGTTGTACAGAACTCCAAGAACTATGTGTACATCAGCATCATCAGGTGATACTTTGGCTGCATCATTAAATAATCTAGCAACCTGCATGCCTCAAACCAAACTTTGAATGAATGATCCTTATTTTCAGCAGTTCAACAAAGGGGGGAAAAGAAATAAATAAAGCCATTTATTGATTATCCAAAAAGGTCCCAGACATTGGCAGCTCATGACTGTAATAGCAATCAATTAGATAGACCATAGACGCAAGTGAAGTGATCAATGTACACAGATAGATGCCTGTGTGTGCACATAGTAGTAGTCAAAAGGACACGTACGTCAGCATAATAGAGATTATCAGGCTGCTCTGCAGATGTAATGGTCCCATAATTTGGGTGATGGTGTAGCCAACTGTACAAGTACTTCAATGCAGCTGCTTGTTCCAACTCTGAGAAGTTCACAAACACAAACGAACTATTCAGACTTCCAATGATATTATATTAGACCATATACAATGGCAAAAAATAATTATTTTTGTGAAATACAAACTGGAAAATCCATGATTTATAATATATGCACAAATGTGAAAAAGCTAGATACGCAAATGTGTGAGCTTGCACACACACCACACACTCATATAACAATACTATTACAGGCCTAAAGCTAGTCTGAAAATCTAGGTGAACCATAGCAGATTTTCTTCTTTGGTGAACAGATGGAGTAACTACTAAGTACTAACCATTTGTATGACTCACGCCAAGAGCGAGAAGTACTTCCAAGTTTGTCGGATCAACTTCCTGTGCACGCATCATGGCTGCAATAGCCTGTGACATAACAGATTTTCCATAAGAAATCGGGTGTCTATTACCATGCCCAAAGTAAATAGAATGAAAATTCCCAGTGCACAATGGAATGTAAATAAAAACTAAAGATTTCCAAAGGAACTATAGTATCAGCAAAACTTTCCTCTCGTGTTTGTTTTTAAGAATCTTATGTAGTCAAAATTTCTGAATGAACCCCACCATAAATAACATAAAGGATGATACCTGAAACTAATACACCTTGAACGTGCAAGCAATAAAAGGTCGTATATAAAAAGAAGCGTATTTTAATCTGTAAACGGCTTGGAAAGAATATTGTTTTTCTTGTATTCTCATTTGGTCCCTAGGTTTACATATCTATATATACAAGTTACTAATCTTATTTATAGGGCGAGTCCCTATAAATAAGATTCTATACATTATGGTACATATAGTTCTGTAACATAATCCAACAAAAACCAAGATGAAAAATTCAGATATAAAGTGAATTAGGTCAGCAAGTAATTCAGGGAACATACAAGGAAAAACAATTTTAACCTGTTGGTCATCGTCATTCTCAGCATGTGCTATGCCAAGTAACCTCCAACCCTCAGCATTGTCAGGGTTCTTCAGAACCTCGGCCTCCAAAGCCAGTACTGCTTCACTTAAAAGTCCCTTGCGAAACAATTCTTGCCCTTCTTTCAGAGGATTAGGATGGCCAACATAAGGATTCATATCAGAGAATACATATACACCCCTCGAGGACTCTGATTTCTGCTTCAGTGCTACTTGCTCGTTCAGGTACCTATCATGAAAACCAGAATTACAATGTGCAATCTCATAAAAGGTACGAGGCAATATACTACATGTTAGATCACATATTATCCTCACAACACTATGCCAAAAGAACACCAATAATGAGAATGTATCCAATATTCTCAAATTTTTTAACAGTGATAGAGAAGCATAATGTCAATCAAACAACATATGCATGCTTGACTAAAATGTATTTATAGGAAAATAGGTATTTAGAAAGAAAAAGAAACAAGAACCTGGTACCTAAGAGTCAACTTACAAAAATAATCATTAAGATCATATTTACGAGGATATAAAAATAAAAGATAAAAGCATCAACAAACTTCAAACTTCTGATGAGAACTGGCAAATGGGAGGGTCAGGGGATATGAATGTTAACAGGAGAGAAACAGGGTCAGGTGCACCATTAACATCAAAAAGTTTGCCATCATGAGAATTTGATGACTTCAGCATCACTATATAGGAAATTTCGGTATCGCCTTTCTCATTCCCTCTTCATTTCTATTCTATGCCCTCACATCCACTCAGGTGGGCCTACCTCACACATGCAAGTATATTAAGCAGGTATTGTACACTACATGATAACTTCATAAATTCACTGATCCTATAGTAGTCTCCTTGGATCATTTTATCCTTGATCATCTCAAATGTTTGGATGCAATTTTTCATATCTGCCCACTAGGAAAGGTAGTTTCTTCCAAATATACCACAATTGAATGAACCCGCAATACCTCAGCAGATTATGTTCTTTTGCAAGCATGCAACTTCAAGTTCGAAATCCAGCGTAACTTAAATGTATGACTAAACAAAATACAAACTTCAACCAATGCGGGATGCTTGATAAAAGATGGACAATACATTATTGATATTACACAACGCGAACACCTTTGCACACATTTCCAATTTATAAAAGACATCTGCACATTCATACTGCAACTACATTCATGATTTGCTGACCTCCTCTTCAGCTTCTAAATTAACATCTCGTGAGAGTAAAATAAAAGCTCTTTTTTCTTTATCTTCAAACAATTACAGAACTTACTCATCATATGAATTTGCCCAGTTATCACCAGAACTATCACCCAATACTCCTTCTGCAACCTGATGCTCAAATTCTTCTGCCCAGTCATTGACATGTAACTTCGAAAATTCATTGACCCACTCACCATCTACTGATCCATGTAGCTCACGTTCAGAAGCAAACTCATTTGCCCATCCATGAGGTTCCTGGGAACGCTGAAAACAAAATAGTGTTGGGTGAATAGGTGGCATGTAAATTTTCCTAGAGCATAAGGCATAAACTCTACGACAAACAATTGGTCGAAAGCAATAAAATCAACAGAAAATCATTTTACCAACTCACTAAAGAGATGAAAAGTTCAACAGTCCATAATAAGTTGGAATGTCAGATGACAATGATATCACTACGTAACAAAGCCAGATAGAAAAGACTTTCATTTGATAGATCATCCTGCAAATCCTGAACCTAATAGGAGAGTATATAAAAAATAAAAGACAAGAACTAGGTCTTGATCCCTTAATCAAGTTTGTACTTGCCTGCTCATTCACAAACTGGTCAGCCCATGTTTGACCTCCATTATATTGTTGCTGATATTCTGCTGCCCAATCTCCAGGTGCAGAGAATGTGGCTTGTTTTATTTGATTATCCTCAATAGTAATTTCGCCACGACTCATCTTCGATACAAACTGGAGGAACTTTGAATTCTACGTGACAGATAATTGGGACAGAAAAATAAATAAATTGGCAACGCAAAAGTAATGTACAAATTCCATAAAGCTAGCATACTTAATGCATACTGATGCATTCTCCACTCAAGATCATCTCATCATCATACATCCAGAATTATGATTAAAAAAAAATCTCAAGATGGATCATTACCTGGAATTTTGGATCATTGTTTTGAGCAAGAGTGTGTGCTAGCTTACGAGTGTGCTCCATTGCAGCTAAGCTAGAAATGTTTGCACCTCTCATTTGATCTATTGATGCAAGTTGGGATTGCTCCTGTGATAGTTGGAGGAACATTGCAATGTCAGAGTACTGATAAAGGAAAAGGAGTGGCAGTTTCCAGTGTGAATGTACTTCATTGGACATAACTCAGCAAGAGTAGATATAAAAAGACAACGTAACAAGGCAGTTCATTTCAAAAGGATGGCACTTACAGCGCATAAATGAGCCCATATTTGCACCAGTGTGTGCATGTGCATATGTTCGTATTTATTTTCCATAGTCTCCTTTTCAGTTCATTCATCGAGGAGGATTTTCGTTCAAATTGCTAATGACCAGAGTATGCTGGGAAAAAGTTGTTAGATGCTCACTCATTTCTACTTACAAACCCAGCAAACTTTACTAAACCAAGCAAAACAAGAATATTTTTAGTTTCTCATCTTTTTTAATTGAAAAGAACACAAATCTTTCTAGGGATCCAGCAAGCTTTACTAAACCAAGCAAAACAAGAATATTTTTAGTTTCCCATCTTTTTCGATTGAAAAGAACACAAATCTTTCTAGGGATCCATAAGATCAAGAAACTCGTAATCCATCATATGCATTTCCAAGCGCTAATTTGTTTGAAATCCAAAATACAGTTGGTGTGCAAAAATTATTATTCGGCAATTTAATCATCCCCACTAAACAGAAAGTTTGTTTTCATTTCCACGACAGAAAATTAATAACTGCACATCAAATATTAAAAGCTCCTTAAGACTAATCCTTTCAATTATACTACTAGACTGGGCGTTTTGGTAACAGTTTAAAATATTCAGGCCCCATTTTCATCTTCTCATATTATTCTTTCACGTCTACAGTAGATGGATGGCCCCATTTTTGCTTCTTCCCATGAACACACATGGCCCCAAAAGTCATTTTATCCAGACATATAAAGGATTATGATTATGAAACTACAGAAAGCACTCCACTTCCACTTCTTGTTCTATATAACTGCAACTAGCCAAATAAAGACATTTGAAATGGAATCAAAGGCAGATTAATTTATGAATTATCAATAGGATCAGAGAATCACATTAGTAATATAAAACTTGTATGGAATTGGATTCATAGATTTAAGTTTAGCATGTAATTTTTTGTTTAAGGATTGCATATTATCATAGGATCTTTTTATCTCAATCGGCAAATTCGCACAAGTAAAGATCCTATTTCCTAAAGGTGTTGCACCTAACCCTTTCTTCTTGTAACGAGGATCGAAAACACATTTCTGTATAGAAACAGAACTGAACGCTGGATGTCAGTTGAAGAACCTCCAGCTTATGGTGTAAAGAAAATACATTTGTAAATTGAACTGTAAGGCAACTTAGTGATTCATTATTCTTTCGTCTACTGAGATCATTAATCACTAGAAAATTGACCTCATAGATTAATTAACTACATTATGATCACAATGTATCAGCCTGTCAGCTGCAACAAATAATTTTAGCTCTGTGAAATGTAAATACAAGCTGAGACACTTCTTACACGCTCAAATTCAGTAGCCCAACCATTAGCACCATGTTGCCGTTCAAATGACTGAACCCATGCATTAGGATCATTGCGTTCTATTTGGCGCTGAGAAAATTCAGCGACCCACCCATCTGTGGCGTAAGGCCCAGGTTTCATACCTTGGGACTCATTCCAATACTCCTCTAGCTCTGGGAATCTACCGGGCATAGGGCCCCTGGACCTGATGTCATTATCGATATCTAAAGAAGAAAGCAGTGCATTAACCTGCTAAGAAAACAAAATCAGAATTACAAGCGAGTAAAAATATGCAGAAAAATGAACGATCAGCCGATCAGGCACATTTCCTTGGCATTTTTACATTTTGATTAACATATTGATGCAGTCATTACAAGCTTGATAAAGAAGTTTGGATCACACGATAACCTAACTAAAGATTTCTCTGCCTACAAACTTGGATTCTTGTGTGCTGATTTCACAGATCTCGGCTTTAGGATATACAAATACTCAAGTCTTAAAGAATTAAAAGGATTTCTTGCAGGTTTTGGAAACAGGATTTCATCTTAAGAAAGGTTTTATTTACGCTGATACTACAGAGGAATGAATATACAAGAACAAATATCTTAAAAATCAAATTATTTTCTTCAAGAAATTTGGACAGAGGATTGCATCTTTATGAAGGCGAAAATATACAAAAGCAAGCTCCAGGGAAACTAAAGGTGGAGAGATTAGGTTGGAAACATAACGAGGGATGAAAGAGAATAAGGTCTTGAAGTGGCAGTAAGATCACCACCTGAGGTGGGTGGAGATACATAATTAATGTGTAAAATTTCATCTATCTAAAACGTCAGTTTTCTACAGTGATAGTTTGACAAAATTGACAATGGTTGCGAGATCACAAAAGTATCAGAAAGAGTAGTGAAAGTAAAGGGCAGAATGGAGGAAGTGTTGGTTAGTGGTAATGACATTAACAGCATGAACCTGGCAGCTAAAACTAAGTTCTTCCCGACTCCAGGTATTTAGGTGCAGCAGATGCATTCAAGTCAAATTATGTCACATTCATGCCAAACCGAATTGAAGTTGATGTAGCATTGAACGGGTCTAAAAGATAATCAAAGTTCAGTTATTTAATGACGCAAATATGAAAAAAGCCAGACGAGGGTCAGATAGAGAGAGAGAAAGGAGGTGGGGGAAAGAGAGGCTGGACTTGGAGAAAAAATAATTTAGAAAAGTGGTTTAATTTTGGAGATCCAGTCAGAGCCTAATAAAACTGTCACAGAAGCTGTAAAAGATAGAGAAAGTTCGAGCGTCTGTTCTGATGCTATGAAACAGTTGAAATACCCTTTCAATAGTGACATATGACATTTTCTACAATATTTACTTTAAATGAACATAATATGATCAATTTTGATCAGAAAGTAAATTTCCTTTTTTTACTGGGCAGCCGATAATAATCCAATTATCTATTGAAGTGGTCTGTCTTTGCCTGGCATATGAAACAAATAAATTGTGGAGAAAGCTTCAACCCAATTCACATATAGTCCAATTCACAGTTTTAATGCTTCCAATGAAGAAAAATTTGAAAGCATTGCAAGCGAAAAAATGTGATAATGCCAAAAGACATAAAGAAAGCAACAGGCAGAAGAGACGAAGCATAGACCAAATTAATGTACAACTTCCAACTGTTAATGATACGATCAGAACCTGTGCATTAATAAAATCTTCACTCTTATCTGCAAAAAAGTGCCTAGCCATAATACTGCTGCGATCACGTATGCATTGCTTATCACCTTCAGACAATCCTAACACTGGAAGTGAAGTAGGATGGAAAGGTAGGCCACCATGGCTACTGTGAACAAATGAGTGCAAGAAACTTGACAACACTCTTTGAGGTGGGCCTGCAAAGGACAAAACGTAGGACGTGAAAAAAAAATTGTTAGCAAAGCATTAACCATAACATTACACTATTGAAAGACGCCATTTTCTGTTGAAGGATCGACATCAACTAATCATCAAGTTCATTTAGGTTTAAGGAAGATACCATCTTGCTTAAAATATTTGTTTAGCAGAAAGGACTGGCATTCACTGGGTTCAAGCTACTTCAAAATACAAACTATTCTGCCTGAGCTTTTCAACCCGAAAATGGGAACCTAATATCAGTTACCGATTGTAAGCTCACCCTGTCAAGGTCATATAGGATGTGGAAGAAGGAAATAGTTTTGTATTGCATTTATCTAAACAACTCACTAACTGAACTAAAATTTTGGTAATAACTGGATTCTACCTAAAAGTGACCTCCTTTCAACCCCTAAAACATAAAAATATTCTTACTACTCCTGTGATGAAAATTATAATAATGAAGATAACTTTTTGAAAAAAGTCGAATTTATTCACCTTTACTGTTAACAATAATAATGACCACCTTGAATTAATAGAAAAGACATTTCAGGATTACCATCCAAACTAGGTTGAAGCCGTCCTTGCTCTAAAGGAATATTTGTCATACTATCCCTTCCCAGAGAATGAGGAATTTGAGGCCTTTGTATCTCATGCCAAGCATCTGCAAACCTGTTTTGATCCGCAGAGCGGAAACCTTGAAGGAATTCTGATCCCTGAGAGAATGAAGTACGAAGAGAATGATTTGACGTGTCCACAATCAGACATCCAGAGAGAGATCTCATCTACCTGGGCATGAGGCTGCAGTGGATGTTCAAGCTCCGCCCCTGGAAGGGCAGCAAAGGGTTCTTCACTCCCTGCAAATAAATTACTATTGGTGGTTGTGGTTGTGGCTGTAGGAATCTCTCGCAGCCTGTCCTGCTTAGAGATAAATCAAGTAATCAACACTGTCAATTATTTCAGAAGCAATAGATACTTTCTATTGTACACTCTATGATCAAAATGTATGTTTTATGATAATAATTTCCCTTGGAGGGGTAATGTCTTTCAGATCTACATCTTCTAAATTCTTATCCTTGCGTAAAAAAGAAGAAGAAGGTTTCTTTACAACTTTGCATCCTTCGTGATGGTTTGGTAAATATTACATAGTCGAAAAAAAATGATGAACTGATAGCTTATGTGGTTAATTAGTTCCTTCAAAATGTTAACATATAGAAGCTGAAAGTATACACACTCGAAAGGCCTTAGACAGTGAGAGCTCCTTCGCTTAAAGAAAATGTCAGGAGGAGGCCCCTCATTGGATCCATATACTTGCTATCTTCTGATGTTTCTCTAAAGGTCTAGCCAACTAATCGAAGTTTGTCCACTTGAATTTATTCTGATCCGTTGTAATATTTTTATAATAAGTCCAACAGAATTATAGTTTCTCTTATTATCTTATAGTTTTTCTTGGAGGCGAAAATATTTCAAGTAAACTTAGTTACAGTATTTTCTACTCTTAGTCTCCTACCAAATAACATGAACTACAACCACTCTTTACAGGTATTCCACAAAACAAACCTATACGAAGAATCCAACCAGACTCAGAACCTTAGGTCAGTTAGAATTTATGCAAAATCAATTTTACTGACAATTCAAGAAAAAACCTGAGCTTTAGAGGACGAGCCGATGAGGGCGTTGGTGAGAGCTCCAAGAGGATTGGAGGAACCTGAGGAGCCAGGCACAGCACAAGCGGCGCCACCAGTAACCAACTCCCGCATCGCCATCTTTATCAGAATTCACCACCGCCCTCTTTTCTTCTCAACGCCGTCCGTCCGTTAGTATTATCGGATGAAAATTCAATTCGAGAAAATTTGAGGTGATGTATATAGAATCGAGGAGCTGGATAATACAGTGTGGGGACGGGATAAGAGGATGTAGGGGCCGTTGCAGTTTTATGGGGAATGTCACCGTAGATAGGCAGTGTTTGTTTGTGGGGTTATTTCTATCCTCGTGGTTGCTTCTGAGCCGACTCTCAAATTTGTAAAGCAAAATTGCAGAATTGGTCCTTCATTTATTTATTTAATTATAGTAGTCGCTCGATCAATTTCCAACAATAAAAATTGTACAAATTCAAAATTGCACATTGGTCCTTGATTTAGTTCTTTGATTATAACAGTTGCTTGATCAATTTTCAACAACGGAAAATGATAAGTTTGCATAAAATACTAAAATTGTAGGTTCTTCACTTGTCTAATTTTATAAAATAAAACCATTTTGAGGGGAATAAATGGCTCGCTTGTTTTCTTTTTTCCTTTCGTGAATTGATAGGATTTGATTCGTTTATTAAGAAACGACCGCGCTATGTGTACAAAGCCGGTTGACAAAGCCAGTTTACAAAGTGAAGTGGCATGTATTAAAAAAAAAAAAAGAAACTTAAATTTTGAAACTCAACGTTCTCTCTCCACCCATTTCCCCCAATTTGAAGCTGAAACCAAAACCCTAATATAATAACCCATTTCCTCCGGCAGCAACATGAAGTCCGGCACTATCCTCACCTCCGACGTCACCTACATCTCCTTCAATCGGTGAACACCCAGCAGTGTGATTTCCCTCGCTCTGTGCCGTATTTTTTTGATCAACTCGTATCAAACACCACTCATATGTAAGAAATTTCCTTCGGCCTTGATTTTCTCCTTTTCTAGATTTCGGTTCGCTCTAAATTTTCTCCAGCTAAAACCCTTTCCATTTTTTTTTCCTTCAGTGTTTTTTCCTTTATTTCAGTTTTCGTTGCTTGATTGTTGAATGAGCTTAAAAGGATAAGATTTTCTGTATTGGGCAAAAGGCTGAATTTTTATTATTGTTTGGGGTAAAGATCATCGTTATTGGGCAAGTTGGTCTGTGAGAATTCAATGAATTCGCCATTAAATTATCAATTTTTGAACTAGAAGATTGCATTTTTACTTCTAGCCAAATGGGTCTCGTAGAAATTCAGCCATTTCTTTTTTATATACATATTATTTGAGATTTTGTCTACTAGAAAGAGCCAAGAAGATATCCGACAGTAAAGAATGATAAGTATTCAGTCCTTAGACTTGTAAATTAGGAAAATGTGATTTTGGTGTTTCACATTTAACTTAGATGCTGATTGAGGAGTATAAGATTGAGCTGAGATGCTGATTTTTGTGGTGATTTAACTTAGATGCTGAATTTGCAGATTCACATTGCACTTAAAATGTTGATTTTGCAGTTGAACATTTCACGTAGATGCTGATTTTTCAGTTTAACATTGAACATAAATTCTGACTTTTTTGGTTTTTCAATTTACCTTAAATGCTTGTTTTTCAATTTAACATTATCTTACATGATGATTTTATTATTTTGACATTTGGTAGACATAAATGTAAATTGGTTTGATTCAGGAAAACAGAATGTCGGGAAAGAACTCCGGAGTTTGTCACGGTTGCAGGAGTGTTTCACACTTCTTCAGTGATCGCCCAATAAAGCGTCGATGTCCACTTTGTGTGCATGGATTTCAGAAGTTTTTCGAGGTTGAAAAGGAGACTGTTAACAAATGAAGATTCTTCAAATGTTGTAGCTTGAAGTGTGGCTTTTGGGAATGGTGCAAAGATGGAGAAGTAAATAGCAAATCTAACGGTATTAGGGCTAAACCTCAAGCGGATGAAGAAGTTGAAGATATGTCGCGAATGTTCCAATCTAAAGTTCGGGTAAATAAAGAAGACGAGCTATTGATNTCTAACGGTATTAGGGCTAAACCTCAAGCGGATGAAGAAGTTGAAGATATGTCGCGAATGTTCCAATCTAAAGTTCGGCTGAATAAAGAAGACGAGCTAATGATTTCTGTGATCGTGAATGTGACGGTCCGTCGAGCTTGATTAGTTATTTACGGTGAACTGGTCATCTTTTGTTCTCGTTCGGCATTTTGTAAATTTCAAATTGGTCGACTAGTCTAGTGCACTCAATTGGTACATTTTGGGTGAAGTATAAATTTCTACTTCATGTCGTGAAATTATAATATGAGCAGTTTGAATGCTTGGGTATTTATGTTTTCGAAGTATAAACCTACAGATGGTCAATTTGTACATTTTCGTTGAATGAAACATTTATTATAACGATCATCATCCAAACTACCAATTGCGCAAAACAAAAACATTTATTACATTAGTGTTCAATCAGTATTAATAGCATAAAAAACAGACTAATATAATAAATAGCAAAGCTCATTGCATTTTGCTTCATCAAACGACGCTTTGCTTAGTTGTTCACCCCACTTTAAATGGAGCCACTATGATGTGCAAAATGTGGATCGTTGTCGCACACGGTAGCATTTGAGAGAAAGACTTGAAATCGGCCTGAAATTCCTTCTCTACCTTATTCAGCAATGCGTGCTCGTACTGGTCGACGAATTGCTTCAAGGATGTCTTCGAATACACATAACCGTCGAAGAAGGCGTTAATACTTTCACTTCTTTGCGTCGTTGACATACCAACCCAGAAAGTTGTTTTCAAAAAACATGGCACCCAACGCCCTCTATTTTCATACAATCCAGACAACCAAGTGTTATCGCGTAAGTCATATTTATATAACATCACTTTCCAACATTCCTCAAATTCTTCAACAAATTGTGAATCATAAACAAGTACATGTATAGCCGAAAATATCAAAGCCTTATCCGGATGATATCCAAACTTTTTTGGCAATTTCTTCAATATGTGCCACAAACACCATCTATGTTTCGTGTTCGGAAAAACTATTTCAATTGCATTTTGCATCGCTCTGTCTTGATCAGTAATTATTCCATACGGAGCTTAATCATACATGCACTTCAACCATGTTTTGAACAACCGCACGAATGTATTTGTGTTCTCATTCGATAGTGAACCACGACCAAGTAACGTTTCACGTATGCACTCAAATCTCGTTTTCAACGATACAACCTGGACTTAGTAGGACTCGTCTTATGATTGTGCTCAAGGTAGACTGTGTTAATTTTCCAGTAACCATGGATATCTAAAGATGCAGAGATCCTAGCTTTACAACCCGTCTGAATTGTTGGTTGTGACTTCAAAGAAGTGCTTGTACTACCAATTCTTCGTCCCTCCCTACTACAAGTCAACGTGACAAATCTCAAAACACCGTCATCATCCCTCCCTGAACTCCTCTTCCTAACTGGAAAACCTACGGCATAAGCATATTTTGCATAAAAA
>CAIGRT010077783.1:0-12673 GCA_903798405.1 Fraxinus platypoda | reverse complement strand
ATGAGAATGAAAATGAAAAAAAAAATGGGTGTCAAACGGGGGTTTACGTGTAGTATTATTTTAATCATCTTTGCTTGTTGTAATCTTTTGCTTATTATCGATGTTAATGTGTAATAAGAGTATTAATTATCAACAAGTATGTATTAAGTTAAAAATGAATGATCTACATGTAACGAATTGGATCGAATCGTGACAATTAAAATATGCATAAGCTCGAAATAGGCTTGGGACGAGATTCATCAGCCTTCTTTGAAGAAGGCGATGGACAAGATATTCATCAACGATCAATCTTTTAAAATTTCATATTTAACTTTTTATTATTATTAACAAAGGCTTGATGATTAACCTCGGGGCCTGGGCTTGATCATTTAAATCGGCTCAACCCGAAATTTTTCAGCTATTGGTCCACTTGGTTATGGGCCGATTTACAGACCACTTTTATCCGATCGATCATAGATTGGCCGTGTTAATCCTACTCACTTGACACCGTTACATTGAGTGAATATGGAAAAAGACATGTAGCATGATCATAATATAAGTTTGATGATACACAATTTTTTAATCATTTAGGAAAAAACACAAATACAATGAGCATTTCCATCATTTTTTAAGCCCTTAATTAATTCATGCTCGAGTTCCTCTTTTATAAGTCGTTTTTCACTCAAACTCATTTTAAGCCGAACATTCTTTCAATCAAATAGTTTATACGTAAAGTCGAAACTTTTTCATGCATTTTATTTACACATTCTCTAAAAAATCATTTTTTTATCTCAAATAACGGAGCTCAAACATATGCTTATTTGTGAAAGTGCACAACACTCGTGGTAAACCTAACCTGCCATACATAGAATTCCTCTGTTTACAAAGTTTGAAAATGAAACAAATAATAGCCACAATCCATATTTCCTATCATGTTTTGTGACCACTAACTTTGAAATTGTAACCCAGAAAATGCTAAGCCATAAAACTGATAAATTAGGGTTGTTAAATGTTGTTTGTTGTCCACGATTATTTGGGCAAACGTACACTCTAGGGATAAGAATATATGTATCTCTCCTTTTGAGTCTCGGAGAGAATTTTGGATATCTTAAGTCTCCATTCTAGGAATTTATTTACAACCAATTTGTTTTTCATTATTTGAACAAAAGAATTAATTTTCTGGCCCTTTTTCCAATACATGGGTCCCACTTGTGAGATAGAAAGTCAAAAGTTGCGACTGTTGCATTTGTAACGGTAGGAAAAATTATTAAAATGAGGTAAAAAAATTGGAAACAAACAGGGGCTTATAGTTTTAAAATTGTTATCCTTCTTGTACCGTTCTATGACTAAATCTAGTAAAATTATCGAATGATTAAAGTATATCATCATGTAACAATCCAACAAAAGGGAGGGATTTCTTTGAAGAGTATTAATTAGGTGAAAATCTTGCAAGAAAATATTTCTACATGACTGAATGCTCCAATTGCTGAATATTCTGTCAAAAAAATTTCGATGACTCTCTGCCTTACCTAAGCAAAAGCCTTGATTCCGCCGTTGTTCCATAAAATTTCTGAACATATGATATAACTAGATCTCATCTGACTCGGCCACCATGTGGTCTCCCTTTCCTCGTTGTGTTGTGCTTCTTAATGCATTGGACAACATGTGACGTTTTCGTCAAACAATTTTTGCCAATAGCACTATAATGAATAAAGTTGTGAATAAAGGGTCGTAAATAGGAAGAATAAAATTCGAGAGGTATAATGTATAGGTGGGGCTCGTAAATAATGATATGTGAACCAAATGATATGTCAATCTCATCATGTTGCCAAGTGCCAACGAATCAAATGAATCGGTTTTTTTATTCGATACAATGTCAAAAATGAAAATAAAAGTAAGATATTCGTCGGCTGCAGTATATTGTGCTCGCTCGCCCAATTTCTGAGCTCTTAAAAAAAGCAAATATCGATTCTCTTGCTTCAATTTTCAGATTTTGATGACAAACAGGTTACACCCTTTTCTTTTACAAGACTCTATGTTGTTAAATCTTGAGACCATATTGAAATTTCAAGGATTTTTTCTTCCTATTTTTCGTACGCTTTCCTTTTACAAGATGTGATCTTTTTTATTATGCTTGCTGGATCTGTTTATCGTCATCGACATCAAAATGGCGAAGTGATCAATTAATGAATTTATTAATTTTTTGGGATTTGTAACATTTGTTGCTTTGGATTGTAAATTGTTGATATGGTTGAATCTGTTCATAGCATAGGAGTGAACTTGCAGAGTAAATTTAGGATTATTCTGAAATTAAATCTGTTCAAGTTATAAGTTGGGGTGATATTATATTTTAATTAATTAAAACTAATTTGGCCTGTTAATCTATCAAAAATTATAATTCTAAAATTTGATGATGGTTTTATGTATTGATTGATTCTCAGTTAGGATTTTTGGAATTCTAGCTTTGCACCAATTCCTGGGTGTTTGTTGTTTCGAGTACAAGAGGCGGAGAATGGTCAAAAGGTTACTTTTATTTCTTCTTATCAGCGTTTACACTTTTCTAATCGAAAGATTGGCTTAACGAAGATGTTACTTGAACAGATATGGAGAGTTTTGACGTGTACGAGATACCATGTTGCAGTTAGAGGGAATCAAGCATTTATGTGCTTCACTGATCCATTGTTGTGAACCTGGTAGCCAATCTAGCAGCTTCGAGGATCCTGAAATTCTTGCACGAGAGACCGTGTGTATGCTATTGCTTCCACTGTCTTTGTAATCTGTTCGAAGTTTTTTTTTTAGATTTACTTATATATGAAAGCCTAGTGGTTAGTGCTGTTCCATATAATTGTCACTCAATTTAAGTTTCTTATGAGAATAGGCTGCCTACCGACCAAGATTTCCAATATTACATAATAGGCTGGCTAATGTCCAAGATTTCCAATATTTCCCTGATGCTTTTCATGCAATGTTTATGCAATCCAAGTTTTTAATCAGATCTTACATAACCTGCTCGTCTATTTGTTGGTGTTTGTGTTACTATGTATCTTCTGTAGTGATTAGTATAAATTGTGTTTTCATGTAATCATTTCTGCTTGGATGCAGTTAGCGTAAGTGAAATTGAAGCACTTTATGAGCTATTTAAGAAGATTAGCAGTGCTGTGATTGATGACGGGCTGATCAATAAGGTTCATAAATATCCTGATGTGATCACTTTTGCATGAGTTTCCTCTCTGATTCCCCCTCTCTTTCTCTTCATTTTGGAGTGTTGTTACCCTTTTGAAAAACAGCTATGATGTTAAATAACGTCTGTCCATACCATGTTGCAGGAAGAGTTTCAACTAGCATTATTCAAGACAAACAAAAAAGAGAGCTTGTTTGCTGATCGGGTAAATTACCAAATAAACAATGCTGTTATAGTTTTTGTAATATGTCACCAAGAAATAAGTGCTGCTATCACAAAATCTGATTGCCATGCTTTACAAAATGAATTCAGTGCTGTGCCCGTATATACAGAAATAAATATTTACTTGGACATGAACATATGTATGTCCGTGTGCATGTTGCATTGGGTTTATATTGTGTATTGTGGGAGTGTGGTATGGTATACCTGAAGTGTAAGCATGTTGCATTGGGTTATATTGTGTATTGTGGGAGTGGTGGTATGGTATACCTCAAGATTACACTTTTTTTTTCATTCTTTACTACATAATATTTTTAATGTGTTAGATGGGCATCACAAAGCTTCTTTTCTGCTTTCATACTACCAAAGCAGGTGTTTGATTTGTTCGACACAAAACACAATGGGATACTTGGTTTCGAGGAGTTCGCTCGTGCACTTTCTGTATTCCATCCAAATGCTCCTATTGATGATAAGATTGAGTGTATGTTGACTGTTTCATATTTGAATCCCCTAAATTACTCACTTCCCTTTTTTATTATAATTTTACTCTGCCATTGCAGTTTCTTTTCAGTTGTATGATCTCAAGCAACAAGGTTTCATAGAGAGGCAAGAGGTAATGACTGTTGTTTTTTATTTAAGTTTTTGGATTCCTAGCTTTGTTGAGCCTTGAATTCAGAGTCAGAAAAACGAGCTCTTGGGTCTTTATCTCCCATTTCAACAATTTAAGTTCAAGATTTTCATGATGACTCTTCTGGTCACCAGCTAAAAAATCATGAAAAAACGATTTATTTTCCATACAATATATGAAATCTTGTTTTAATCGAAGAATATGAATAAATTGAATAAGATGAGCTAAAGGAATACCAACCTTTTCATTTCTTGTTCAAAGTATATCGTCGCCTCTGTAGGTTTTTTCCTTCATTTCTTTCTGTGTTCTGCTGTTCTCCCTTTCGTACCTGCATCAGAACATTATTTGTCAGGACTAGATAGTTTATTCTGTTAATCCTTTTGAGGCAGACCTTGCTCGTTACATGGATCCATGCAATTTTGATTCTCTGAGGGATCCCATTTTTAAGCATGTTTGGGTGGGCTTGGAAGGTTACTTCTTTGTGACTTCTGTCCCATTATTTTTGGGGACATCATGCTTTTTACCAAACTACTCGTTGATGTTTGACATTCCCATAACGATCTTCTGTCTAATGTATAATATATAAACCCTGAATCCCTGGTCCACATAGTTAATTGTATATACCATTTAGAGACTATTAGTGCTAATACTTCTGTCTTAAATATTTGACCTTGTATTCTTTGCAAGTCTTACATTTCTTGTTGAGATGTTTAATACTGGGCTTCTAACTATGCAGGTGAAGCAAATGGTAGTTGCCACTCTTGCTGAATCTGGTATGAACCTGTCTGATGACGTTATCGAGAGCATTATTGACAAGGTGGTTCATCAACCTAATTTTGTAATCTATGATTCTAAATTTTCATTTTTATTAGTTTCTTTCACTTTTTTTTTTTTCGTTTAGAGAAGAAACTGTGATGTTCTTTAAAAGATCAATGTCCTAATAGATTGCAACTCACCCACGTAAACCCATCTTAGACCTCTGTAGCAAGAAAGATGAGTTGGTAAACTCGATCACCCAAAAAATTTATGATCCCCTTAGTTTGATAACATCTCAAAGATGACAAGTCATCTAAGTGTAGAAAATGCAAATAGACCATATCAATGAATACCATGTTGAGACAGCGAAAGTGTTTCTGGATCAATCTATACTCCCATTTATTAACTACAGAAACTGGGGTTCTTGCTTCAGTTTAATATCCTTCCCTTTCCCTTTTTGAAGACAAGGAATATGCAAGAAATACTATTGATGACGTTTACTTCTGTATGTCAGACTTTTGAAGAAGCTGATACAAAGCATGACGGGAAGATTGATAAAGAAGAATGGAGAATGTTAGTTTTGCGACATCCATCGCTCTTGAAGAATATGACCCTTCAATATCTCAAGTATGTACTAGAGTCAGCATTCACGCATTTCTGTTATAGTCTCGAGAGTTACACACTAAATATTCTGCTCTTTGACAAATTTAGATTCATTAGCTGCTCTTTATTTGAAACAGGGATATCACCACTACATTCCCAAGCTTTGTTTTTCACTCAAGAGTTGAGGATACCTAGTTCCCGGCTGTGATTTAGTTTTTTGTTGTTGATGTTTTATATAAGGTTTGGTTTTTCAACTGTCGTCATATTCAAGAATGTGGATATCTCGTGTGGTGTTATCAGTTGAATAGATTTACATTGTAGTAATTCTGCTGGTTTTGGAATGTTATTAATATATGCTGTCCCTTATTTGAAGTACTTTTTTCAATGGAAGTTGTCTTATGCTGCTATGGGCTTTGTAGTGCTTGCTTTTATTGCTGTAAACTTTTGTTGGGTAATTGGCGTAAAATTTTTCGGACCTTTGCCTCTATTTTGGAATCAATCATGCTACATGTACATAATCATTCACACAATCCTTTACACCCCTCTCACATTACCCCTCTCACATGGAGGGGGGTTCCACATAGAATAAAATATTCGCGCACACTGTTCATGTGAGAGAAGTGTACGTACACCTAGTGTACAAATAGCTTTATCCATTTTGGAATATCTCCTCATTATTTCATTTTAGTAGAAACCCCCCTCCTAAATTAGACCAAACCTTGCAAAATACCTCTTACTGTACAATTCCGGCGTGAAATTCCCTGAAGAGGATCAAAATTGAAAAATGGAACCGTAGTCTCAAGCCCTTCAATTTACTACATATACTAAAACTTTTTATTTGTGCCACCCAAATAAAGGAGAAAATCTGTCCATTTCACTATTAGTTGAAATGAATAATTGTTTCCGGCCATTTTTTTAACAAATTTTAAACGGGATAAAATAATTAATTTATATTTTCTCAAATAAAATAATTAACAAAAATCTGCACCCCAAATCCAGTGTATGAAACGAACTATCTTGAGTGGCTTGTAGCTTCAAGAACCATTGGGCGAGGCGGGGAGAAATCTACCAGCAGATTAAGATGATCAAGAAACAAACAAGTTGTATATTAACTACGAAACAGAACAAGTCAAAAAATAGTAAGCAGAGCAAGATCCATTCAACCATTTAATTAAACCCATACACGAAAAACATTTAAAAACAGATAATATAGTATTGTTCCATCTAAAATACTCGAAAAATCAAAATGTTTACGTCTCTTAGCAAAAAACACAGGTCTACTTAATCAACTTCTTCCATCTTGGAACCCTCAGCATCAGCATCTGCTTCCTCCAATGCTGGCATGTCAACATCAGCCTCACCAGCATCATCCTCATCAATGCTCAAACCAAGTTTAAGCATTCTGTGAATCCTGTTGCCAAAGGTGTTAGGCTCCTCAAGGCTGAATCCGGAAGTAAGCAGAGAAGTCTCGAACAGCAACAGAACCAAGTCCTTCACTGACTTGTCGTTCTTGTCAGCGTCAGCCCTCTTCCTAAGCTCTTCCATGATGGAGTTCTCGGGATTGATTTCCATGGTCTTTTTGCTCGACATGTATCCCGACATGCTAGAGTCCCTCAGAGCTTGTGCCTTCATAATTCTCTCCATGTTAGCTGTCCACCCATATTCTCCAGTTACCAAACAGCAAGGTGAGTCGACAACACGGTCCGAGACAACCACCTTCTCAACCTTGTCCCCAAGAACGTCCTTAATCACCTTGCAAAGACCCTCAAACTTCTGTTTCAATTCTTCCTTCTTATTCTTTTCATCCTCACTCTCATCAAGCTTGAGACCTTCCTTAGTTGCAGAGACAAGCTTCTTGCCCTCAAATTCCTTCAACTGACCAACAGCATACTCATCGATAGCATCAACCATGTAGAGGACTTCGTAACCCTTCTTCTTCAGCTTCTCGAGGAAGGGAGAATTCTCAACAGCCTTCTTGCTCTCACCAGTGATGTAGTAGATGTCGTTCTGCCCTTCCTTCATCCTGGTCACATAATCCTTCAAGCTGGTCAGCTCATCACCACTCTTGGTGGAGTGATATCTAAGCAATTCAGCAATCTTAGTCTTGTTCTGGGAATCCTCATGTATTCCCAGCTTGAGGTTCTTTGAGAAAGCCTCGTAGAACTTGTTGTAATCTTCTTTGTTCTCTGCAATCTCAAAGAAGAGTTCAATGCACTTCTTGACCAAGTTCTTGCGGATGACCTTCAAAATCTTGTTCTGTTGTAACATCTCACGGGAGATATTGAGAGGCAAGTCCTCAGAGTCCACAATACCCTTCACAAAGCTCAAATACTCAGGAATCAACTCCTCACAGTTATCCATGATAAAGACACGTCGAACATAAAGCTTAATGTTGTTGGGCTTCTTCTTGGTGTCGAAGAGATCAAATGGAGCTCTCTTCGGAACAAAGAGAACTGCCTTAAACTCAAGCTGACCCTCAACTGAGAAGTGCTTCACAGCCAAATGCTCCTCCCAATCATTAGTGAGGCTCTTGTAGAAAGCTGCATACTCCTCCTTTGTTATCTCCTCAGGTTTCCTCATCCAGATGGGTTTCTGCTTGTTCACCAAATTCCATTCATGAGACACTTCTTTGATTGTCTTCTTTTTCTTTTCAGCCTTCTCCTTCTCTTCATCGACTTCCTCAACCTTTCCTTCCTCATCTTTCTTGTCTTCCTCATCCTCATCATCAGAGATCTCCTTCTCAGTGGTCTTCTCAACCCAAAGGGAGATTGGGTAGCTAATGAACTCAGAGTGCTTCTTGATCAAATCCTTCAGCCTGCGCTCCTCAAGGTATTCAAGCTGGTCTTCTTTGAGGAAGAGAGTCATCTTGGTGCCCCTGCCAAGGCTTTCACCAGATGTGTCTCTAGTAATAGTGAATGAACCACCAGCTTGCGACTCCCACACATACTGCTCATCATCGTTGTGCTTTGTGGTGACCACTACCTTCTCGGCAACCAAGTAAGCAGAATAGAACCCNAGAATAGAACCCAACACCAAACTGCCCAATCATACTGACATCAGCGCCAGCAGCAATGGCTTCCATGAATTCCTTGGTTCCAGACCTTGCAATGGTACCGAGATTGTTCACCAAATCTGAAATTTCAAACAAAACTAGTTAGATACCCTGAAACATAATAATTAAATAATATGAAATAATTCGAGTTGATCTCTACTCACCAGCCTTGGTCATTCCAATACCACTGTCAATGATAGACAGTGTGTTATTGGTCTTGTCAGGGATGATGTGAATGAAAAGCTCTGGTTGAGCATCGAGCTTGCTCTTGTCAGTCAAACTTTCAAAGCGGATCTTGTCTATAGCCTAAATGCAACATTTAAAAATCAAAGAGACGGAATTAGAATTTCACACTCAATAACCAAAGCAGTTGTGACAACCTTGAAGGGAATGCACGATAACTAAAACTATTGCAATGAAATATTTATTTATACTAATTAAAATTCAGATTTTTTGAGTAGAAAGCAAACATCTTAAAGGATGTTCATTATATTACATGCGTATAAACTATTTTCATCAATATCAATATTGTTACTGGTGTTGTTAGGCCGCAGTAAGAAGAGGAACAAACACAATCAAATGGCTTTGCTTGTTACTGATTGATTTTACTAGTCATAACTACACTAAAACATAACTTTACAAAGTTATCTAGTTAGTGCTTACCACTCAATTATAAAAGACGAAAAATAAACAATAACATAAGGAATTAATGCAAACTGATTTGATCCGTGTGACGCATTGACGTTTCTGGTAGAGGCTAGTAAAACGGATGATTCACACGGCAGAACAAACTGTTACTCTATCCAGTTTCTACTTCTGTACTTTGTTTATAAAAGTCAACAATATAGAAATTCATAACATACTTCAGGCCATTTGGGGGGTAGTGAACTAAATTATCAAATAATACACAAACAGTACAAATATTAAGCAATAATAGTTCAAACAAATCACACGGGGCGTCATGCGTAGCCTAATACGATGTAGGTAACATTTTCAACCTAATCTCCAAAATTAAAAGAACAATTTCTGTAACTAAAAAAAAAAATTCATCCAAACTCCAGGACCCGATGAAGATTAAAAGCAGTAATTCATTATTCAAACATAAATTGAGAACGCGGAACAGAAAACAGTAAAAGAAAACCGATCTACCCAATAAAACTAGACAGAGAAATAGAGGTTTTACATCAGATGAGTTGCTGATGAGTTCCCGGAGAAAGATCTCCTTGTTGCTGTAGAAGGTGTTGATGATAAGACTCAACAGTTGGTTGATCTCAGCCTGGAAAGCAAACGTCTCTTGTTCAGCCATTGCAGATCTCAACTTTTTCCTCTCTCGAATTTGAAAATGAAAATTATAAGTCGCTGGAACTAGGGTTTGCAGAGATCCAGAAGACGAGGAAGCAGTAGGTGGATGCTGCGAAATGTTGGAGGGTTTATATAGATGGTTTATTTAGGGTTTCTAGATCCTTCTATTCGGACCTTTATTTTCACGTAATCACGCGCGGTTGTGCATTGAGTTTTCTCTTTGTAAGGTTAAAATTTAAGATCGGACCCCCCTACTGATGGGCCCCAACAGAAGTATAAAAATAACAAAATGTTTACTAAAAAAATTGCAATTGCGGTACCAAGCATTTGTGTTCATTGGCATTTAAGTCCTAATCTTTTTAGCGTTTGAGTTTTTAATCAAATGTCATTTTAGGTTTTAACCTATAAAGCTCGAAAAAATATCAAATATCGAAAACAACAATTTGATTGCACCTTTAACCTAAAAAAACCACCGTTGATGTCATCTTTGATTCTATGATTTAAAGAAATTTCATAATTTTCTCTAAAACTTCATAATCTTGTCATTATAAATATAAGATTGTAATTATGAAAGCATTAATACCGTTACTAATTCACGATTTAGAGGATATATACAAGCCTTTCTCCCAATCCATTCCAAATTTAAAGTTCTACACAATTTAGAGTTTCTTGGAATATGATACAGTTACTAATTCACGATTTAGCGCGTATACAGAATTAAATTTTCATTCTTTGGTTTTGCCATAATGTTTATGAAAGCCTCTCATTACTTATCTACAATGAAAGTTTGATTCCTATAGTGCATCTTGATTTTTGACCTAGTTCTTGATTCATAATCTTGTCATTATTTGCACAATACTGCTCATTATAAATATAAGATTGTAATTATGTGAGCATTAATACCGTTAGTAATTCATGATTTAGAGGATATGGTAAAAAAAAAATGTATCTTAATTATATTTTATCTTTCCGACGAGTTTACAAACAAGCCCAACAACCTTCTAATGTAAATAGTCATTCACAATATAGATGAATAAGTATCATCAACCTCTAAAATTGTATTCGGTCATTTAAGTTTTTATTAATCTCCAATAAAAATAAAAATAACTTGGTCATATAATTAAATTACACTTGAAATTAATTTTAAATAAATATCTATTATTGAGTCTACAAAAAGAGCACGTGAAACTAAAAGGATGAATTAGGGTTGAGCTCCCTTACTTTTTATGAGGTATGTTTATGGGATTTCTAACATTTTTAGATCCACGTTGAATTTGTAAATACAGATCTTCACATGACAAAAATTCTCAATTTTGACGTTAAAATTGCACATGACTTTCAGATGATATGGAGATGAAATGTTAAGTGATTTCATGGTTTTACCCTCTGGTTGACGGTTGTGTGAATGTCAAGTGTGATTTCAACTTCTAAATTGATGGTTTAAACACATTTGGGACATATATTCACATATTTAAATACGTTGTGAACTCAAAATCTCGCTTTTAAATATCAAGGACTAGTAATCACACCACGTGAAAGGTTAGAGCACATTGGAAATGGTAACGGGACGGGCTGGAACAGCCCTCCAAATTTGCACCGGGAATTTTCGAAGGTGAGGCGAGATAAAAATGTTCCCATTTACCATCTTGTTTTTTATTTAAATTTGTAATGGCTTCACGATCTTTATGCGAGCCTTTTCGTTTCTTTGTTCCCTTCATCTATCGTTTAGTGCTTCGCTGATAGCCGCTAGGTTCGTGAACTTCTTTGCTAGGTTTAACTAATAGACTCGTGTGCCCAATTTTAATATTCATATGAATTTGAGGACTTATTATATTTAAGAGTGCAGCGAACCTGATGTTCGCACTGGTTTCCTTTCTTGGTGGTCTAAGACATGGGCCGTTCTGAGAAGATATGCTATGATTGCTACGGTTTTTTAGGGTACACTATAGGGGTCCTTTTTTGCGTTTATTCAGGGTAGTGCCCCGTAAGCATTTAAAGCGCATACTGTCCACGTTTAATCTTTGCCCGTTCAATTTTGAAACTTGGACAGGCACCTGCTGGCCTATGACGACCACGATTTGTGAGAAATTTCTAAGCGACTTAGATCTTCTTGTTAATTTGATCAACGGGTCAAACTTTTCATTTGAACCTACAGGTACATACTTTCTTCCTTTCACCGCCTTCTCTATTTTTTGCGTGTATATCTTACTTTGCGACGATATTTCTTCCACTAGTGAGTCGGCTCTTTTTCTACTATCTTTTCATATTGTTTTGGCAATAAATGCATTTCTTTTCAAGTGGCGGCATTGAGCTGAAGAAATACTAGCCGACAGTTTGAGAGGTGTTTCCTCCCACTGTCATTTTTGGATTAGCATCGCTATTTAGGAGATCATCGCTACTATATCCTCTAATTATGACTCTAGGCGACGACTTTTCTTCTGGATTTCCTTCCACGTGATTCATTTCTTTCATATGTTTGAAAAATCTTTTGAGTAGAATAGAATTTTGTGGTTACTTTGTTCAAGTTTCTCACATATAGCATCAATTTGTTGATAGTTAAATTAGACCAAACAATTTTACTGATAAAACAATTACAATCGAAGATCAAATATAAATATAATCAACAAATTCTCTTACATAATTATGAGTTTCACCTCCTAAATTCATCAGTCTAGATGCTTCAACTAGAGCATGATGAGAAATAACTATTTGAGAGGAAAATATTTGAATTTCATGCCTCATTCTTCAAATGAGGTGGTATTTATAGATTTTCAGCATTGGGGTAATTTGATCATTTCTATGTAACGACAGGTGGCGACTCCTTGTTGGCCATCTTCTAATTAATTCGATTATGAATCACGCTTCATCCATTTGCCCACGTGCACTTTTATTGACAGCATGTAACCAACTTGTCTATGGTGAATGGCTTCACGATCTTTATGCGAGCCTTTTC
>CAIGRT010077751.1:0-13223 GCA_903798405.1 Fraxinus platypoda | reverse complement strand
ATCGATAATCCTTTTCTGTTTTTTCTATGACAAATAACAAAATCCTTCATTACAATCTTAAATTATATATATTTGAATGAATATCACCTGACTCTATAATGTTGCATTTACTGCATGTTCCTTCATTCTCCCCTATATAGGAAGACAATTGAACTTTCGGTTCATGGTGAAAAGGTCAGAGTTTTAATAATGAAGATTGACGAGTCATTGCATCAAATATTCCAAAAATGTTGACAATAGAGATTATATAGTAGATATTTTTTCCTAGTATTATATATTGAAAATTAGATAGTGTAAGAACATTGAGATAGAATAGAGATTGGTGAAGAAAACGAATTGAATAAAAAATTATTTATTTACTTTTGACAGCATGGTAAACATTGGCATTACTAAAAAGAATAGACTAGAGAATTAGCAAGCATATGATGCTAGCTCGTGACCATCTTATTCCCTTCTCTAAAAACATAGTTACGTTTACCACTATTACCTTTACTTAACTAAATTAACATCTTGCAAAAGAGCATGAATGAAGTCCACTTGGAGGTTCTAAAGTCTAAACTAGTCAAAGAGAATCATTCTCATTCATTCCTAGCTAGTAGTCTAAAATCCATCTCGAAGAGCCATAGCTTCGACATCCTCTACAAAAGAGTAGCCCTCAATTAGGACTACTAGCTATCAAGTTTCAACTTGTTTGCAAAAAGCTCTCAAGTCTCGATTATCTCTCCCAAGTTGGAAAGACCCAACTCAATGCACTACATTGTTTCTCTCACACCACAACACAACACCCAAAGCGCACACCCACTTCCCAACTCTAGCTAACCATCCTCTCTTCCTAAACTTAGCAGAACTTCTCGAATATCCTCCCATCACCCTAGAATTTCCCTACACTTTTCGCCCCAACACAAGTGAAAGCCCATGAATGAACAATAGAGTGGAAATGGAGGTTATGTAAAAGTAAAAATTGTACATTTTTCTGAAAATCATTAAAAAAAATTTTGAAAATTGAAATTTGGTCCGTTTATTTAATTCTTAAAAAGTTACGAACAAGGAACTTGAAACACTATTTGTCGCCTCGCTCCATGTCTAGTTTATTTATTTCTATTTCTATTTCTTTCTCATCAAGAATTATATTTTAATACATGGATAGAAATTGTAATTTAAAACTGAACTTCTTCAAATTTTTAAAAAATCTTCAAATTTTTAAAAAATGTATGAAATTTAAATGCCATAAAATAAAGTTAGATACGATCTTACAAAAATTTCATAAGTAACAACTTCAGTCATAATTCATTTCAAGCAATAAAAATGAGATTGTCCAAAATTTATTTGCCCTATTTGATGTGACTTAAAATATTGATAAGAAATTAATTTAAAGTTAATAATGAATTTTACTCACATGTTTTATAAAAATATTTCATAAATTCTATTAAAATTTGATTTTTAACTACATAAAATAGGATCTTACACAGTAATAATTATTCCACTTTTTACGTGGCTTTGACAGCGCACTGAGAATTTACGCCGGAACATCAAAATGGCGGACAAATGTATCGAATTAGGCGCCAACAATGAAAATTCGCGTACTTTTGAGCCAAATATTTGTCTCCACTGGCGGGAAATAAATAAATAATACACAACAATCGAAAATCACTTAAAACAGTCACTCAAAAAAGTTCAAAACTGAAAAATCAGGCACCATCTCGACTTCCAAGAAGGTTTTCTTTCTTTTCATCATTATCATCTGAACCCTTTTTTGTCTGGATCTCTTCTTCTTTTTACGTTTAGGGTTTTCTTGGAAAATCAGTGAACATCCGTGAACGGCCTGTGGAATTTCGTACGAAATTATCCAAAAAAGGTCCTCAATTTGCCTCTGTTTCTGGGGTTTCTGGGTCAGAGAGCAATCTTGAAAATAATTTCGAACAGGGGTTTTCATTTCCTCATCTGGGTCTTTGTTATTTTATCAATAGATATAGAGTAATTTTATGCAGTCATGGCGGAAGTTGAACCGATGATGATCGATGGCGCTTATGTAAACAGCCCGAAATCGAATGGCCCAGATCAGAAAAGGAAGGCATTGAAGAGAAAGAGAGGGGATCCATATGTATATACCACAAGCCCTAAGGTCCTCAATTTGCCTCTGTTTCTGGGGTTTCTGGGTCAGAGAGCAATCTTGAAAATAATTTCGAACAGGGGTTTTCATTTCCTCATCTGGGTCTTTGTTATTTTATCAATAGATATAGAGTAATTTTATGCAGTAATGGCGGAAGTTGAACCGATGATGATCGATGGCGCTTATGTAAACAGCCCGAAATCGAATGGCCCAGATCAGAAAAGGAAGGCATTGAAGAGAAAGAGAGGGGATCCATATGTATATACCACAAGCCCAGAAGAGAAACAGGTAAAAATCAACGGATTCCGCGAGGAAATCAACAGTTTAATCAAATTCTGCAAAGATTTAGTGTTGGAACGAAGAGAGGCGTTGTTGGAAAATGTGGAAAAAATTGGGATTTCTTCCGCGTCTTTAAATGGTGTGATTGCATGTCTGATGGAAGAGAGTGAACTCCCTTTGTCAGAGCTTGTGGACGACATTTTTGAGAAAGTTAAGGGTAAAATTGGAAATGGTGATAGTGTTAGTAAGGCTAGTGTGAAGAACAGTGTGCTTCTAGTTGGGCAGAGATTATGCTATGGAGTGCCCAATGCAGATGCTGACATTTTGGAGGATGAATCTGAGTCTGCCCTCTGGTATTGGGAGGTAGAATTCTCAATTTACTTTTATTTAATGTTTCCCTAAATCTTTGAATTTGATTCAGGCTATTGTGTTATCTGAGCACAATTTGTAGATATTGTGATATGCAGTCACTTTGGGGGAGGGGGAAGGGGAAGGGGGATGAGGCTTTGGATATATATTTAGTGTACTTCGCGTCTAAATTTGTTTTGACTAGAATTGCTGAGCACAGGATTGATTGAACTTGGTTGAATATGTTGTTTAGATCATGAATCACGTGCCTTGTATATGCAGTGTATGAGAGTTCCGGTTTATTTATTATTGTAATGGGTTAATGTGCTAGGAGGATTGCAGTTGCCTCATTTTGGCACTTTTTATATATTTATTTATATTAAAATAGTAAAGTTATATGCATCAAATTGGAAATTTGGCATTGTGTGAACTAGTTGTTGCGTTCATGATATAATTCTTTATATTGGATTCTTTACACAAGTTCTGTTCTGAATTGTGTTGTCTTTCGACATAAGTGCTCTACTTGGTATGTGGAAATGCGTGTGGCTTATTTTTGGATTTGGCATTTTCGCATTGATTACGAAATCATAAGTAAAAGCTACTTCCCATATACTTTTGTAATTATTGCTTCTCATTGCATAACATTGTTATTTTCTCACTGTTTCTGTTATACCTTCTCATATTTTTGTTTACTATAATATCGCCATTATCTTTGTCGATCAATTCTACTTTTCTTGTTCAATTAGTATGTTGCATTCTGCTGTGGTTGTATGTGAGGCTAATCTTGTCTTGTTTATATATGTTTTTCATAGACAAGGGACTTGAAACTGATACCAAAATCAATGCGAGCCACTCTGAAAGTTCGGCGTACTTGTCGAAAAAAGATCCACGAACGAATTACTGCTATTTGGGGTAAGTCTGTACTGCTCAACTACATATAAGTTTCGTCTTGCTTTAATATTGAATTGGTTTGTACGCTTGTGGATTCTGTGTAAATACGTTTTATGTATATTTGAGTCGCACTTTGAAGCTTGATTATTAGTAGACCAACCTCCAGTGTTTATAATATGGTTACTTGCTGCTCTACAGTTGAAAGGAAACAGGAACACGAATTAGGAAATTTAGCATATAAGCTAAATCTACATGCCATAATGTCCACCGGTTTGTCATAAACTTTAACAGGTTAAGAAACAAACTTACTGAACAGTGTGTGTACTTGTCTGGGATATTACTGTCTCCTATTTTACTTTATGAAAACCCTCTACAAAGTTATAAAACAATGGTTTACATACCCTTTATCTATAATCAAGATTAAGATGGTTAAATGAAAATTGGAGTGGAAGATGTGAAAAAGGTGTATTGAGTAGATCTATGAAGCACCAACATGACACCGGCGCTGGTGAATCGGTTGTTAACGTGTTGGAAATGCTAGGTGGTGTGTACTCTTTTCGTTTATAGTTTTTTCAAACTAGACACATTGCCGATAAGCAGCCAGCACTTCCAGATGCTGTAGATCCATTTCAAGAAATCGAAAAAAGGAAAGAAAAAAAGATTAATGAACTCAAATGATGGAAAATTCCATAGGTGGTGTGGGGTGAAATAGATAGGTACTTGCGTGGAATGGAAGGGAAAGAGGTTGACGGCGATGGCCAAGGGAGATTTGAAGACTGAAAAACATTATTTGAACTCTTAACAAATTGAAATTGTTTTGAAGGTCTCATTTCTGATGGAAAAGGAGATCCATGGTTTTTGTCAAATCAATGTTGCTCTTTTCGAAAAAGAAATGCCAACAAATTAATGATCATGCTTTTACACACAGATTTGTTTATCTGAAGTGTTTGGAAGCATTGTTCATAAACAGTTATTTCAATCTCTATGGGCCAATTTAGTCATATTTCTTCATCTTCTAAAGCATTGTGACTTAATGAAATAATAATTCTCCTATGGGCCCATTTTATCATTTTTCTTCATCTTCCGAAGCATTCGACTTAATGAATAATTTGTCTGTTCAAGGCTAAAGTGGACTAAGTTAATAATAGTTATTCATATTCAGAGACGGCTAATATAGATGGGAAAACTGGCAAAGCAGGAAAATGCACTGCATTTGCCAAGAAAGATGATCAAATAAAAATGAGTATTACTTTTATTCAAAATAGAAATTACTTTAGTTTTAATGTGTTCTATATTTTAGTTAGTGGCTTTTTATGTCCCATGGACCAAAGGCAAGAAGAATATGTTGAATCTTGTGTGGGGAAATTTAATTTACAGGATGAAATAATGGTAGCACTGCCTCCTCTTGAAGTGAATTTATGGGTGCAATTAAATTTGAAGGTGCTTACATATACAGGAACTCAAATTTGTTCAATTTACCATCATCCAAACTTTTCTTTCATAAGTGAACAAAATGTTTTTGATTGTCCTATCATTGGTATGAATAGACTGGTGAAGTTAATTTCTGGTGCTTTTGAAGACAACCTTGATGGAAGAAGCTATATGGGAGAATTGAAATGTGTGCTAAAAATGGGTGCAAATTTGAGATCCTTGCCAGTTTTATCTTCGTTAATGAATTTTTAAAATAATTTCAGAAGTTTTCTACTCAGGCAATCGTCCAATGTGGGAATTGGGCAGAAGTGTATTGTGGATATGAAAAAGTCTTAAAAGTTTCTGACCAAATTAAGTGGTATGCTGGAAGCTATAGAGAGGGATATTGTTCTTTACAGAATATCATGTTTACTTCAGTGATTTTGCTACTTAAAAGTGTGTTTGGATTTATTGAGCAGAGAAATGCGAGATCCATGCAAGGGATTTGTGACCATGTTAATCTATAGGTCCAAGTGTCATTAACTCATGGTGACTGCCGAGTCACATCATGCTGAATTTGGATCTATTAAATCTTATTACTTGATAGTTCAACCTATGTTTTTGAATAATTCAAATTTTTGTCTTGTTCTAATTTCTATTAGCTAGTCTCTTTTACCTTCAAAGAACATCTTCTCATCTTCAAAGAATGGTCAAAGGATTTAAAGCTAGAAGATATCTCCATTGATGATCGTTATTTATGCGATAATTTTGTTGAAGTTTACTCTCTTGGCACTTTTCTTATTCTTTCTTTCAAATAAATTGTACAATTGTTCAAGTTGGCCCATTTTTGAAACTTCGTTGAGTGGAACAATCTCAATATTGTGGTCAAGTTAGTGGTTTTACTTGACAATTTGAGTCCATTTCAGCAACGGTAACTGCACTGGAAAAATCAGAGGACCATCAGAGCTACAGGCAAGATTTGATTAAAGCTTCAGACAAGCTTAGCAAAATTTTAACTGAGGCAGATATCTGTTTGTTGATGCAGACCATGTCCCAGAAAAATGCTGCTGAAGTGTATGTATTCCAGGTATAGTTTTTTCCTAATGTTGGTGTTTAGCAATGGTCTTAATTAGTATTTATGATGGTAAAGGTCCGAGAAAGAAGCCAAGCGAGAAGAAAAGCTTTTAATCAAGCAAATGGAGAAAAGCAAACGTCAGACGTTGAAAGAGAGGAAAAAGATGGATCAGGAACTTAATAAGGAAAAGTTGCAAACTGTAAGTCCTGTCTCGAATCTTGTACATTTTATTTGGCTGTTGTATGATTAAAAATCTTTAAAACTTTAGCAGTGTTCATATAGAATAACCTTTTGACCTTCTTTTAGTTTTGTTAGATAGTAATGGAGACTATGAACCCGAAAACATTCAAGAGCTGGCTTTTGTGTCTTGTTATGTCCAAGATAGACTTGTATATGAATGATGTAGATTTTTTCAGGTTTCAGCTAGCGAATATAGTTTTTCTTGGTTCATTAGTTTGAAGTTCAACAACCTTGCAGGAAAAAGAACTAAAGCGATTACAAGATGAGGCCGAGAAGGAGGAGAGGCGCCTTGAGAAGGAAGAATCTGAAATACGGAAACTGCTGAAAAGGCAGCAAGAGGAAGCAGAGAAAGAACAGCGGCGCAAGGAGAAGGAAGAAGCTGAGTCAAAAAAACGACTTGCTCTGCAAAAACAGGCATCCCTCATGGAACGCTTTCTCAAAAAGAACAAAACTAATTCAACTTCTCAAAATGGCGGTGCTGCTAGCAAACGGGTAACATCTGATCAATCCCCTAAAAGGGTTGAAAGGATTTCTGGACCAGTTACTGTGCCTATGGACTCTATTCTAACCGTTGGTGAAGGAATTGATGCAGAAGATATATGGAAGTGGGTTCCTTACGTTTCCCATTTGTTGTGGATATCTTGTAAACTACTCTTGGTTTAGATAGTATAAGACACTATCTTGGTTTCCTTTTGCAGATCACACCTAAAATCTTGGCATTGTTTGGGACACTCAGTTCATTCTAACAGGAAAATGCATTGGGGAATTCGTCAGAAGCCTAAGACAGAATTGGTCAAGGAAATTAAGCTTAGTACGAACAGGGAATTTACCTGTGATGAAGATATGAGCCTAGAGAAGCTTGTGGATGGATGGGTTGACACTAATGTTGATGGACGATTATCTTGTACAAATGCTAATACTCTTCCCAATTTCCAGAAGTGTAGTAAGAATAGGCAGCTTTTGCAGTTTGATAAGAGTAATAGGCCTGCCTTTTATGGTGTTTGGTCCAAGAAAAGGTGAGAACAATTGTCATGTTATATTGTTGTACTATTGTGCATATAGATTTGCAAGTGTGTTATGCTGGAATGTCATTCCGTAATATCTTTTTTGTGCATACTGAAGGCTTGTCTTGAATTTTAATTAGAAATTTGGAGGCTACGATAGTTTTGTTATTGTGAGTGTAGGATATTGTTGGTTTTAATATGTGAAGTTGAGGGTTGAATAATGAGTCCTGCCTATCTATACTGTCTTCTAGCACAATTAGGCATGGTATGGTGCATTTTACTGGTAATGTGGTACTAGAGAATATTGCCACATTGAATAGCCTAGCTTTAAGGAATGACATTGTAAATGTTTTTTCTTGGAGCTGTACCAGTTGCTTTATTCACTTGAAATGCTGTCATCTTCTCCTACTAAGCTATTTGATAAAGTTAATTTGGTTAAGACTCTAATTGAGGCACTGAACTTGCCATCTGTCTGTTGACACTTGACAAGTATCTTGGTATGATAGTCATTATGAAGTGATACTTGGATACAGCGACTAAAGGCAGTTGTCCTGTTTATTCATTCGTGCTTGTTTTGTACATAGAAAAAACGAAAAAAAAAAAAAAAAAATTGGTCCCTGCATGATATGCAGTTGAATTATACCTCTGAAATGATCTAAAAGTTATAGTGAAGAAAAAGTCAGGTGACATGGTGCCTGTAAAGGTACAAGAAGGGTATGTAGAAGTGATGTCTCACCGATTTGAAATATATTATAGTAACTCTGATTGCTTGTGTTTGTGCTTCTCCAGTCAAGTTGTTGGAGCGCGTCACCCATTTGCCAAGGATCCAGACATAGACTACGAAATTGATAGCGATGAGGAGTGGGAAGAGGTATGCCAACTTTGCTGTAAATGTGATTAATATTAAAAGATATTGGCAACTAATATTCGATTGCATAGGAGGAGCCTGGTGAAAGCCTATCAGATTGTGACAAGGATGATGAAGATGAAACTGCGGAAGCACATTCTAGAGGTGATGAAGAAGATGAAAGTGAAGATGGTTTTTTTGTACCTGATGGATATCTCTCGGAGAATGAGGTACTATAATTATAGTTGCCCTATAAATTGAATTTTCAATTTATCTTGAGTACAAATGATATATATCTTTGTGTTTCTTCTTGAGTGTGCATGTTTGTAAGTTATATTTTTTCCCTCTTTCTTTATTCCATTATTGGGGCTTTTTATTGAAATGGATTTTCTGCCAAGGTGGGAGTTGGTGGCAGAGAGAGGATAGGTGAAGAAATGCGAACTTATTTTTTTCATTTATTTGGAGATATTGATTTGTTGTCAGCAAGTTTATTGGTCTTCATTGTGCCATGTAGGGCGTACAGGATGATGAAATGGAATCTGATGAATTGGTTGAGCAGACAAGGAACTTTCCTGATTCTGAACCGGCTAGGCAGAATGAGGAATTCTATACCTTGCTTCGACAACAGAAGTATCTGAATAATTTGACAGAGCATGCACTTCGAAAAAACCAACCCTTGATTGTATGGAATCTTATGCATGAAAAGGCTATTATTTTACAGGCTGAAGGGCTCACTGATGTGCAGAAGTTTGAACAAAAGTGTTTGCAATCTCTGAGTATTCGTCCTTACCCAGGTTGCCCTCCAATCGAGATATCAATTTGTAACGACACAGTACTTGAGGATCAAGAAGCTTCTCCTTCAAATAGCAAGTCAAGTACAACTCCAGTGGCAAGTGCTGCAGCTATATTGAACTCAAACTTGCCTCAAATTGTAAGTTCATTTTATTGGAGTATACACTCCCATGCAGTTTGTTTGTGTGAATTTTGTGGCTAACCTGATTTATATGCTTCATGATGTAATAAACCGCCATAGTCTTCAAGCTTAATTCACACACTTGAAAATTGTCTAAATTTTTCAGGTATCTGTAATCCAATCATGCTCACAAAGTATAGGCAAGGTGTTGGAGTCCTTACAAAATAAGTTCCCAGCTGTCCCAAAATCCCAATTAAGGAACAAAGTGCGAGAAATATCAGAGTTCTCTGATAATTGTTGGCAGGTAATTTAAAGTTCGTTATCTCTGATAATTGTTGGCAGGTAATTTAAAGTTTGTTATCTCTACGGCTTTCATCTCTAACTGGTAAAATGTAGTCCCTGTCTGTGTGAGCTCTCCTTTTCGTGAATTGAATCTTCATATTTAAAAAGAACACTTCATTCATTTTCTGTATGGCTTTCATCACCTACCACCTAGCTGGTAAATGTAGTCCTTGCTGATGTGGAAACTCACCTTTTCGCTAATTGAATCTTCATATTTGAGAAGAAAACTTTTCATAGTGAAGGGAGATAATTTAGAGGAAGTTCTGTTGTTCAAAATCTCAGCAAATCCACATCTTTAGTTACAAAAAGCCTATTCAAGAGTGTATTCATATTTATCTCTATGCTGAGCAAACTATATAATCCAATATTTTTAGTGTCGACCACTAAAGTTTGTTGTCTGGCACTTGACTCTATCCCCGATTAACTTTATGAGCCACCCTGAATATTGCTGTCTGATTCTAGCTTTATTAATTGCTTATGGCGGCCTAACCATCACTTGTGGAAGTGAGTGCAGTTTCTTTTAATGATTGTTTGCTGAGACTAAGCTGAAACTTGCTGATTTTAACCCTTTTCTTACGAGGCAGGTTAAGAAAGAAATTCTAGCCGAGCTTGGTCTACATGTATCACCAGGTATAGTTATTACCTTAGTAACTAGACATGTACTCATTATTTCTGCAATTAGTATAGCCATTTGATGTACTTGATATGATGAGAATTACTTCCCATGTGCATTTGCAGAAAAGAGTTATGGGAAAACAAAGAGCATTGCGAAATTCTTCTCAAAAAGATGTCTCCCTCCTGGAAAGACTGACAACCTGAGTTCCCCACAATCATCCCACAAAGCTGCTGCAGCAGCTGCCATACGACCACTGCAGGATAGCACTGTCGAGAATCAATAATCCTCTGGCGTTTCTTTCTCCTCTTTTTGGCCTGTGATGTGATCAAAGAATACCTTTTGTATAATGGTAGATTTACAAGATTTTAGCAAATGGTAGAATGTTGCAAGTCTGATGGCTGATAGTAGTTTGATTTTGCTGCTGAATTACTGTTGGTCATATTGTCAATGTTTCAGTTTTGAAAGCTCAATGATACTGTTAGTGGCCAATTTTTTTTTTATCACAAACTTACTCCTAGCAATTTCATACCTTGGGCATGTATTTTCCTTTCGAATTAGTTGGATAGTAGCCTGAGTCAATCCTACTAACCAAGCTTCAAGTCTAGTGCGAAGGGTTCTGCTTCTGGACAGCCCCTTCTAGACAGCTACATTTTCCATGGAATACATGTAAGGCAGATAATAAGTGACCTTTCTGGTTCCTGGCTAAACATCCACCTGCAGCCATCACATCAACAGGTGGTTTCCTCCGGTATCTTTTACCTGGAAGTATCCTTCCAAGCTGCACATACACAATGAGAGTTTCTTAAGATGAATGGGGTCCTTGTTTTGATATCAATTGTTACCACCACTTCTAGTAGAACTTACCCTCCTGCATTTGTAAAGATTTTGATAATATAATAAGCTCTTTTAAATAATATAATAAGCTCTTTTAATCACCACCCTATTAGCTTGGATTTTGGTTTCTGAGTTGTGTTTGAAATGGCACCAAACTTTCAAAAGCCACCCGTTGTTTCACTATCCCACACAACATACCGACCCTTGAGCATGTAAGTGTTATGTCAATGGTCCAATTGATTTTGGACAATAAACACTTTTATTATATAATTGATGCATTCTATTTATAGAAGATCTATTATTTAATTGAATTAATACTTCATTAAATTAAATAATAGAATTCCAAGATTCAAGTTTAAGTAATTTGTTAATCACAAGAAATTGTGATTGCGAAATACAAATTATATATGATTGAATCTTAAATCATCTGTGATCGTAAGTAATAACGAGATACATATATCGTTAATATGGAAAGACCATTACATGTAGCATTTCTTAGTTATGAAGTAAGTAGTCGATCTTACAAGTTAAAATGCGATGACATTTAAATGAACACGTAATTGTTTTGGTATAGAACAAAACATAGAGATCAGTTGTGGAAATTCCACATGGATAACTACCTGAGTGTCCTTGGTTAATCTCTATCGTTGGGTAGTGGAATTGGTCATTCGATTTAAGGTCATCATAGTGTCTTATATGAGGATAGTCATACTTTGGTGATATTTGATGTTGCTCTACCTAGAGTTGCCAATACAATATCGTTCGGGTATTTCAAGAATTATATGAAAGTTGTGAATGACCAGAGGGGAATCGTCACTCTTAGATAGTAAAAGATTGTGATCTAAATTTCATTCCGTTAAGTTGATAGCGTAATCATTGGCCAATGTGTACTCATAAGTCGAAAATAGTTTTCGATTTACATTGACTTAATACTATGATGAAAGATATGATTGATAATTGAGATGAAACACATCCATATCTTGTAATTGATTGGATCATATTGATAAAGATATTATAGTTTCGTGGTAAATGAACAAGTTATGTTTGTCATACCACGTGACATTTCCTATCACATGTATTGCCGATACATTGCTAGGTGTCAATGTAGGACAACGAATGTGAATTGACGATAAATTAAAAATGAGTATTTCAATTTATCGATTTTGATTAGATCAAAATAAGAATTCACGCCATTAAATATCGTGATCTGGAACCTAATGGGTCACACATAAAAGGTGAACTAGAAGAATGATATTTATTAATTAATTAACAAGCGTGGACAATTAATTAATTGAGTTGCTTGTTAATAAGTCCGAGTTAATTAATTAGATTAATTAATTCATGAACCAAATTTAGTTAATTAAATATTGGACATTGTTAAGTTTAAGAGACGGGCCAACCCAGTTGAACTTATATTAATAAGCTAGTAGGGTTTCAGAAAAACACAACATACAATTCATTATCTTGCTAACACAATAAAAGAGAAACCATAATTCTTTCATTCTTGTTCCCTGTGTGAATTTTCATTAGAGATTGGACAATTGGACAGTTGTGAATTGCAGATTATGATTGTTCGTGTTCTTAGACAATCAAAGGAGTTTGCAGAGTTTACCAAAGTTATAATTCCTATCACAGTTTCTATCTAAATCACAAAGCAAATTCGTAGTGGAAATTGGAAATTTAAATTCCCAATAGTGGTATTAGAGCATGTTTATATTTTTCTTGAATCTAGCAATTTAGAAAATTATTTTTCAGCTCCCCGCCGCTACATGCGACAAGATGTGGGCAGCACGACTGCTCAGCGCAAAAAAGCTCGCGATCGTAAGGTCGACGCCACTACGGTGGGGGTGTGTTGTAAGGCGCACCGTTTTTTGTTCGGTTGTTGGCACAGTTGCCAAGAAAGAAAGAGGGAGAAGAAATTCATTTAGGGTTTCGAATGGAGAGATTGGAGGTGGGGACGTCTAATACAATTTGAAAAATTGTAGGCCCCTACTTGCAATATAATTTTAGGGTCAAATTGTAATTTTAAAATAAAGGGTCTTCTTGCAATTTGAGAAATTGAGGGGCATGTTAATAATTTCTAAATAGTTCAAAGACTTTAAATCCAAATATGCTAACGGATATGAAAGCTTGATTGATCCATATATGGATTGAAGTAAGTCTTTAGGAGCTAGAATCTTCAATTTGATGAGACAATCAAAATGTTTGATTTTATCAAGACTGAAGATGAACCGTGTGTTTACAAGAAGACAAGTGGGAGCACTGTTGTATTCCTGATTTTATATGTAGACTACATATTATTAATGGCAAACGA
>CAIGRT010077673.1:0-10870 GCA_903798405.1 Fraxinus platypoda | reverse complement strand
CACTTTGGTGGGAAAATGATTTCCAGTCCCCCTTTTATTTTTAATTTTTGCAATAAAAACAAATTCTATGGACAATTGTAAAAAAAAAAAAAAATTTCTTTAATTGACAATTTTCATGGAAAACAAAGTCAAACGAACACCAAAAGATCCAAAATTTCAACATTTTTCAGGTGAAAAATTATACCAATCAAATACAATTAATTGATAATTCTCAGAAAAACAATTCTAGACAATTCAATTTCCTGTAATTCTTTTTTTTTTCCACCCAAATTTCACTCTTGCAATCAAACGGACCCTAAGAGAGAACTTATCTAAGTTATTTTACTCGTTAAACTTTCTACAAATTGTAGAAAAAGAAGAAACTCTGCCAAATCCCAAATGGACCATTTTGNTTCATTTTTTTTCACCCAAATTTCACTTTTGCAATCAAACGGACCCTAAGAGAGAACTTATCTAAGTTATTTTACTCGTTAAACTTTCTACAAATTGTAGAAAAAGAAGAAACTCAGCCAAATCCCAAATGGACCATTTTGATCAGACAGACGCACGGTGAAACATTTTGCTCATTTGTACATAGGTAATTGTACTTAAGACCTTTGTTTAGCATAACTTAAAAGTTGATAAAAAATTAAGTCAAAATGAGCAATTAATTTTAAATATATATTTCATAGGGTCCACAAATTTTATCAACTTTCAAACATACATTCATAAACTTTTTTCAAAATCTATCACTTCTAGCTAAATCAGAGGTAAGTATCGGAGTGGACATTTGGATATAATTACAATATTTTCAAGAGACTCTTTAAAAGCAAAATATTCTCTATCTGAGAAAGTCAATGCTTAAAAAGAAATTCAAAGAGACTTTATTTTAGCTTTTTAAAATAAATAGCGAGTCTCTATTTTTAGTAAATAATGATTGCATTTAATGAGTACAAATTTCAATACTCCAGAATTTAAATTATTCAAATTACATTTGAACTGATTGGCAATTAACATATCAAAAACGAGCAATATTAGTTAGCATCATTGGTGTTAATACATCAATTTATGTGACACTAATATGATATTAAATGAATTAATTAATTCTACCTTTTATTGAGCCTACTGCATACACTTAGTCACGTAATCTAGTATTGTAGCATATTGATGTTAGATAACATCATTCATTAAAAAATTGTGTTAAATAAGAGATGGTGAGAAAACAATAAATAGAAAACATTATTGGAATGAATAAAAAATGTATTCACTAAATTTAAATATGTTGTTTATTATTTATAGAGTAATACTATTAAGTACAACTGGTGTTGAACACCAGTTTAAATGACATTAAATGAAAGGTTCAATTAAAAAATCACAAAATTTCATATTTAATCGAAATTATCACATAATGCCACATAAAATAGTGTTCAACACCACTGATATTAGATAACATTATTCTTATTTATGAGATGCTTTTTTATAAATAGGGAGTCTATTTAGAGCATGTTTGTCTATCATTATATTCTTATTTATGAGATGCTTTTTTATAAATAGGGAGTCTATTTAGAGCATGTTTGTCTATCAGTAATGGTAGAGAGATTGAGTAAGGAATAATATATTTTGTAGAATGCGTGGTTGAAATTTAAAGTAACTTCATTGGTTTGTGTGTAAAATATTTTATTGAGTGAATATGTGGTTAAAATTGTTTACTGTAGAAAATAATATTTGTAAAAATTGTAGACAAACAGGGGCTTAAATTATTTTGACCACATTAAATAGGCACGCAAAGAAAGTTCCACTGATAAATGCATTGTCTATTGTCTTTATTAATGGTCAAGAAGATAAAGCAGGGCAGCCGGAGCACGATTGAATTGACTTTTTTTCACAAGTATTTTCCACGAAGACTGGGATTTGCAAGTTACAATTCAAAACAGTACTTCCAACATATCACTATATGCAACACAACAAGCTTTTAGGTATCAGTAGATTCTGTACATTTTCAGATTCATTAATCCAACCGGGTCAGATATATATCTTCCCTATTTCTTGATTTTTATATCCCCACAGCTTCCTGCGAGTGATATTAGGGTGTGTTTTTTTTACCTTTTTGTGTGTGGGTTTGTTTTATTTAAATTGCGTTGCATAATATGGGTTTTTCTTTTCTTAGAGATTGTGTATTATAATTGATTGGTTGTGTGGATTGTATGTGTTTGATTGATTTTATTCTGCTGAGAAAAGTGGTGGAAAAATTGCTGGACTTTTGAAGTGATTTGATGTTGTATGAGATGGGGGACTGTAAACCTACCATTCCAGAATTGGAAGCAGAAGAAGATTTGATTGCTGCAGCTCGGCAAATTGTGAAAGCATTGGGGACGAATAGGAATTTGACGGATGATGCTTGGAAAATATTGGCAAATTTAGGGTTACAATTGTCTAATATTGCCAAAGTCAATGAAAGCAAAGAGGAGGCGGATTTGGAAGAAGATGAAGGACTTGGTGAGATTGAGCAGCAGCTTAATGAGATTCGGGATAAGATCATGGATCGGGAGAAGGATGATTCTATGATATGGGATCATGGGCCTGAAGAAGCTTATGAGTATTTGAAGGTTGTGGACCGAGCTCAAAAGTTGACTAAGAGCTTAGAGAATTTGAGTCTAAATGGTTTTTGCACTGCCAATTCCCTCCTTCTTAGGGCTCAAGACATTCTTCAAACGGCAATGGCTAGGCTCGAAGAGGAGTTTAGGCACTTGCTCGTACAAAACAGGCAGCCTTTTGAGCAGGAGCATGTCTCCTTTCGTTCGAGTGAAGAGGATATTGTGGAGGCAAGTTCCATTGCTTCATTCGGGGATGATTCTGTTGAAGATGCAGTCCAAAGAGATAGTATGAGCCAACGCTCGGAGGATTATGTCTTTGAATTGGTGCACCCTGACGTGATTCCTGACCTAAAAACAATTGCTAAATTGATGTTTGACTCAACTTATGGTCAGGAGTGTTCTCAGATGTTCATCAATGTTCAGAGAGATGCTTTAGACGACTGCCTTTACATCCTTGAAGTGGAGAAATTGAGCATCGAGGATGTGCTGAAAATGGAATGGAATCCATTAAACTCGAAAATCAGGAGATGGATGTGGGCTGTAAAGATTTTCGTGCGGGTTTATCTTGCCGGTGAAAAATTACTTAGCGATCAGATTTTTGGAGAGCTCGATTCAGCTAGTTCTGTTTGCTTCATTGAGTCGTCAAAACCTGCGATGTTGCAGCTTCTGAATTTTGGGGAAGCCATAGCCATCGGTCCACATCAACCTGAAAAGTTGATTCGAATTCTTGACATGTACGAGGTGCTTGCCGATCTTATTCTGAATATCGATGCCTTATACTCTGATGAAACCGGGTATCACGTTAGAACCGAATGCCACGAGACCTTAAGGAGATTGGGTGAATGTGCTAAAGCAACCTTTCTTGAATTCGAGAATGCCGTTGCTTCCAATGTGTCGGCCAATGCTTTTCCCGGAGGTGGAGTCCACCATCTGACTCGTTACGTTATGAATTACATCAAGACTCTTACAGATTACAGCAAGACTCTTGATTTTCTCCTGAAGGACGAAGATAAAGAAGATTCCGTTTCAGTTTCTCCTGGCACAAATTCTGTCAGTGAAGAGGAAAGTGTTGGTAGAAGCTCACGTGCTTCTCCAATGGCTCTGCACTTCCGAGCCCTTATTTCTATTTTGGAATGCAACCTTGACGAGAAATCTAAGATGTACAGGGACGAGTCGTTACAGCACCTTTTCCTAATGAACAACATACACTACATGGCGGAAAAGGTTAAGAATTCAGAACTCAGAGCAGAACTAGGCGATGAATGGATTCGGAGGCAAAATAGGAAATTTCAACAACAAGCTATGAGTTATGAGAGAGCTACTTGGAGCTCAGTCCTCTCATTACTCAAGGATGAAGGGATCCAAAATCCCGGTTCAAATTTAATTTCAAGAACTATTCTCAAGGAGAGACTGCACAGCTTTTATCTTGCTTTCGAGGAGGTCTACAAGAGCCAGACAGGATGGTTAATCCCAGATAGCCCACTTCGAGAAGATCTTCGAATCTCCACATCGCTCAAGGTTATACAGGCTTATCGGACATTTGTTGGACGACACATCAATCACATAAGCGAAAAGCACATCAAATACACAGCTGATGATTTACAGGATTATCTGTTTCGTCTCTTTGAAGGATCCCAAAAATCATTACATAGCTTCCACAAGAAGTGATTAATGGCCTTGCCCTTTTTAATTTCTGTAATATAGGTGGTGAAAAGCGCTCCATTTGGTGATTTCTTGTATTCACATATTCTTGTAATCGAAGTTTTCCGTGTTACAAATTGCTTATCATTTTCTAAATTTATTTGTTATTATTTGGCAAGCCTTGAAGTTTATCAGCCGCATTCTAGCAAGGAAAAGAAGAGCCGAGGCAAACTGCAACAAGGAAGCATGCCACTCCAGGGAAAAGAATTTCAGCCCTGTTGGTTCGATTATTCAACAAGGATTTCAACGTAGTACCTGTTACATTTTGACATCTCGTGTTGAACATCATTAAATATATTCGTCTACTTACAGTGAAATATATCTCTTTGAGAACTATGAAAATGTTTACCTAAGACAAGCTATGCTTGATGTGATCAAAATTCCCAAGACTGAGAATCACTCCACCAGTCAAGGCAAACATTATACAAGGCGAATTGTCCTACAAGGTTTATGAACGAAAAATCATAGGAAAAAGGACCTTAAAATCAGAATCACTCAAGTTTGTGTTAATCACAAGTATCTAATTGTTACTTGTACATTTTCCACTCCTTTACTCGTCAAAATCTCAATTTGAAGGTAACGCCTATTGAAAAAGAGTAATGATATATAGCAGCACCGCTGTTATAAAATCATTCTAAGTGACACTAAGTGTCATTAAATAATAAGTAAATCATTCTATCTATTACATAGTGCCATCTAAGCTGTGTTATAACACCAATGGTGCTATTGAAAAAGAGTAATGTTATTCATAGTCAGCGAATGCAGTAATCATTCTATATGGCCTCTTGTTATTTGAGACATTAGTTTCCTGTAATTTGGACGCCTCAAATAATAATGTCTCAAATAACAAACTGTCACATACGATGATTACTACAGTCATTAACTATGAATAACATTACTTGATGGAAAATGGTATTGTACATTCGTGAATGGCCAACTTCGTGTTAGGATACAACCTCGTATGAATATGCCGATCAACATTTTTAAAGATTTGAACTATTCATTTTAATAAAGTAAACATTTTAAGATAAATCTCAAGTCTTAGTGGGTGTTTGGTGGGGATTAAAATTAAATTTTTAGTAGAGTGTGATAGAAGTTTTTGAAATGTGTGGTTGAAAAACTGTGGGACCAATGAAAAATGTGGTTAATATTGATTGTTTGACTTTGACTTAAATTAAAATCTAATTTTAATCCGAAACAAACATGGCCTTAATATGTTATCAAAACTTATTATATATTAAGCTTAAACGAGCAAACATTTTCATTCAAAATGGTTCCATAAATTACTCAATAAGAAGATCAAAACCAAACACTGATCATCAAATATAGAAAAAAGATAGATAATTTTAGCATGTGTTTCTTGATGAGTCAGTCAAAATTTGATTCAGATATTTTTGTGTGTACTAAGACACTACACGTAGAGAAATGCACGTACGGAAACAATACAGACAAAACACATACAGGGGGTGGGTGGTTTATTTTTTCAATATAAAATTGACATGGGGCCGGGGGTGAGCTGTCTTTGGGAATAGAGAAAGGGTACTGAGAATTTAAGACACTACACGTACAGAAATGCACGTACAGAAACAATACATACAAGACACATGCAGGGGGTGGGTGGTTTATTTTTTCAATATAAAATTGACATGGGGTGGTCCCCATGTCTCTTTTCTAGTTTTCTTCTGTGGAACAGTATTTTGTACAAGCAAAATTTTTCAGAATTTAAAGACACCCACCTATGTGCCTAGAATCTTGAAGACGAAGAGCAGCGTCGGAGCTTAAAACTATTATATAATTATTTATCGTTGAAATTTTGGGTTGAAATATAAATGAAATAATGACGAAATTGAAAAACAATGTTGGATGAAATTGAAAGACAATGTTGGGTGATTTCTGCTTAATTGTGTGTAAGCACATACCAAATGACATTGTGTACACAAGAAGTTGTTGCACGGAACTGAAACAAATTTGCTTATACTATGTGTATGCAAGGATATAACCATGCGTACGCATTGTTAAAAAATTTAGCCGTTGAACTAATTTTTCATTTGAATTTTTGGTTCTTTTGGTGGAAAATTCTCAATTTTTCTTGAGTGTTTGGTCCTTTTCGTGGTATAACGTTTGCAATCTATAAATAGGTGGTATATTTTCAATTCCAAATATAAGAAAATAACATAAGATTTTATCATTCATTTCTACAATTGATTTTTCACATTCTAATACATATTAAAAAGTTCTTCAAGTTTTTAACAAGTTCGACTAAAAAGAATCATTTTTGTTTTTGTTCTTCTTTCTTGAAAACTTGTCAATCCTCTAAACTATTTACCGAAAATCCAAAAAGTATACTAGAGAAGGCAAATATCGTTTTTAGGGCAACGTATCACATACGTGTTCGAGCCTTATTCTTCAAAATTTCCAACAATCTAAAACGATATTTGACATTTAACGAGATGGAGACGAAAACTACGTTGTCTACCATCATGTTGATGAATCAAGATTTGGTGCGCTTGGATATGTTTGATGGATCAAACTTCAGAAGCTGGTAAGATAAATTCAAATTCCTTCTAAGAGCATTAAAAATATACTATGTGCTTGATCCAAACTTGTTACCAATTGCCGATCCAACCGAAGAAGTTCGTACCGAGAGAAAGAAGATACAAGAGGTCGAATCGATATGTCGGGATCACATCCTAAATGCTCTTTTGGATCGGTTATATGATATCTACACTAACACCACTTTGACAAAGGAAATATGGGATGCACTTGAAAACAAATATAAGGCCGAGGAAGAAGGTACCAAGAAATTTCTTAAATCTAAATACCTTGATTTCAAAATGTTAGATAATATTCTTTTGTTATCTCAAGTACATGAATTACAAGTCATTGTCAACAAATTAAAAGCTGTGAAAATCGAACTTCCCGAATCCTTTCAACTGGGAGCAATTATTGCTAACTTCCAGGGTCTTGGAAATGATATAGGAAGAAGATTCTTCACAATTCCGAAGACTTCTCTTTGGAACACATTCAAAAATATCTTCGCATAGTGGAAGAATCAAGGACAAGAGATAAGACTGAAAGTTCTTATAATGGCTCTTCAAAGGCCAATGCCGTGAACAATGTGGATAACTCCAACAAGTACAAGAAGAAATGGAAATCTCTTTGTCCAAAAAAGGATTAAGGGAAGTTCAAAACCAAGTCCAAAGGACCTTGCTATATTTGTGGAAAATCGAGGCACTATATAAGAGATTGCAGACACAAAAAGCAAGAAAATGAGGTACAAGTGAATTTTGTCAATGAGATTATCGCTATGGTGAGCGAAATCAGTGCAATCCAAAGCAATGTTCTGGGTTGGTGGTATGATATCTGCGCAACTATCCATATGTTTTATGATAAATCTTTTTTCAAAACTTATCATGACATTGATGATGGTCAAGAGATCCAAATGGGAAATGAAGGAAGATCTAAAGTGATTGGTAAAAGGGAATATGGAGATCATCTTCACTTTGGGAAAGAAGATTATTTTGACCAATGTCCTTCGGAGTTAATACCCTAAATAGTCGCTGAACTTTACCAGAAGTTCCCATGAGGTCACCAAACTTCAAAACTTCCCTAAGTAGTCACTGAACTTTGCAAAAAGTTCCTAGAGGGTCACTGAATTTCAAAACTTCCTTAAATAGTCACTGAACTTTGCCAAAATTTCCTAGGAGGTCACCGAACTTTGCAAATTGGGACACCTATACATCAATGATTTAGTGACCTATTAAGAACTTGTTGCAAAGTTGGGTGATCTACTAGGGTATTCCCTATGAACTTTTTACAAAGTTCAGTGACTATTTAGGGAAGTTTTGAAATTCGATGACCTCCTGGAAACTTTTGCCAAAGTTCAGTGACTATATAGGGTATTAATCCAGCTCGGGTTGTCGCCGAGGCTAACCGAGTGCTGGGTCCGCCCCTGCCCTAGTGGGAAATTGAGCAGTCATACGAATAAAAGACTTGGTATGCAAAGATCATACTCAAAATATGTAGCTTGTCTTGGTTGTCCCTTCTGCAACCAAGCTTCATAGGTATGTATTGGAGTTAATGAGGCTGGAAATTAGGCGTGACTGTTGGTTTGTTGTTGAATGCGCGGGATGGAGTAGCGGTTTGGTGGTGCTTTGGAGGACTGTTCGTTGATAGGAAAGGTGGTAGCCTCTTGGTTTGTTGAATCCGGGCAGCCATTTTCCATGGAGGGTGTTGGGTGATTTTAACGTTTTCACCTCGCTGTCTTGCGATTTTACTCCCAGTCGGAATCCATTTTGATCAGCAACCCCTTGTGGACATCAGGAGCATGTTTTATTTTTCAATCTTGATCTATTGTGATGACAACAAGTTTAATTGGTTGATGTTTTTTGTGTTTGGTTGGATAGTATTCCATACTATGTTTCTTAAGCTATTTGGCTTGATAATCGTCTGTAATCGGTATATCCGTTTGATTTATGAACGTTCTCTTCATATTAAAAAAAAAAAGATTGAATTTCATATTTTCCTGTACAATCTATCACTAAAGTCTCGAAAAAAAAAAAAAAGAAATTTCATTTAAATCCTTTATAAACTTAAAAAATTTCAATCTCCTGCGTCCCAATCATTGGATTTTGACTTTATTACTGTGTGCTTAGCAGCCCCCTACTTGAGACTCCTTGATGATACGTTACTGAATAGAAGATAGAAAAAAATTTCTCTTCATTACGAGACTGATCGAATATTGCTGTAAACAAAGTTGATTTTTTTTTTCTTTTTTTGTTTCAAAAAAAAATTTCAATGTTAAGCTGTTTTTCCATAGGACCTTCCATACATTATCCTCATCACAGTATAGTTTAAAATAATTAAAGCGTCCAACACATAATTAACGAATTCATATGTATAGTGCCTACTAGATGTACGCCAACGAATTCATTGTCGGAAACTAGGCGAGAAAAAGAACGTATATTTTTATAGGGATCTAAAAGACGTTTAGAAATTGTTTATTACAATTTTTTGTAACTTTAGATGTGGAATTTTGATTCTATTAAAACTGTAAATTACAAATTTTCACTGATGATCAAGGCATTAGGTCCTATTTATTCCATTACTATCATTGTACAAAGTTTGTTACACTGGAGAAAAAGAACCAAATACAGCAATAAATGATGTGATAGCTATAGCATAATCAATCGTGCTACATGTATCAAGTTGGTTGACAAAGCCACTTGACAAAATGGCGTGACAGCAATTAAAAAAAAAAAAAAATTCAAAATAACAACATCCCTCTCTCTCCCATTATTTCCCTTCCCCGTTTCTCTCTCCTCTTCCCCGTCTCCCAAATGAAACTCACACGAAACCCTTGATCCTAAACAAATCACAAACCTTCTCCGGCAGCCACTCAGTTTCCGACATCAACCGTACCTCCGACGTCCCTGCATTCAAATTATTAAGACCGGCACTATACCGGCAAAGCTTTGCAAGAGAGAGGGTATGAAACAACTCCATAACTCGAAGATCAACTCCATTTTCGTTCTGTCTTTACTTTTGTTTTCTTCTCACAACCCCAGAAAAGTCTGATACTTCTTTATTGTAAAATTTAACTTTACTTTATTAAAAGTTTTAGTTTTTTTTGGTTCCACTACACACCATCTAATAAAGTAATTCAAGAAAGCAACCATTTACAAAAGAGAACTTGATTTGAATATAATGAAAGTGAAATTTTGCGCATTATTTCCCAGTAAACTAGTCTCTTTCCAGTAGACCCCTCTATCAACTTTCTAAAATTTTACGGTCTATATGATTGAGTCATTGATTAAGAATAAGAATATAATTAAAAAGTTACTTATAAAAAAAAATTTGTTTCCCTTTTCATTTCATCATCAGTAAAACTTATTTTATCAGCAGAAATTTCAGACATTCATGTAGATTATACAACATCAAAGAAAACTAGCCTACCTAATCCTAAAAGAAACAAGTCCACGTCGGGGGAAATGGTGCCGGAGAGAGAAGATGTATTCAGCTACAGACGAAATGGGTTTGGAGGAGAGGATGAGCTGAGATTTGGGGGAGGTGCCGGAGAGAGAGAATGTTTTCAGCTACAGACAACTTCTTCTTTAATTTTTCGGTTTGGCTAGGGGTATATTATGGATAAAGGCATCCATAATGTACAAGTGGCAGCCCTACATTATGGATGCTTTTATGGTATCCATAATGTACAAGAAGATTAATCCTTAATTTTTTCCCTTCTCTCCTCCCATTATTTTGGCGCCCAATGCTATAAAATAATCATAACCGTCCACTTGAAAATTATCTCGACCGTACACGTCATTATTTGAAGTGGCTTTGTAAAGCAACTTGGTACAAACAGCATTTTTGATAGCATAATTCACATGGACTGCCTTCAAATATGAATAGAGTTGGACGCGGGTCGGTTCGGTTTGATTTTTTTCGGTTTCAAAAATTTTCGGGTATTTAGTAAATGGAACCGTTCGGGTTCGGTTCTGTTCGGTTCCGTTCCGTTCGCTTCCGTACTATAATTAAATTTTTTAACATGTAGAATAATACTACATAAATACACCTGAAAGTAAATACTAATA
>CAIGRT010077597.1:0-11724 GCA_903798405.1 Fraxinus platypoda | reverse complement strand
AAAAATATTTTGGTATTTTTGAAATATATAAAAATAAATGCCTGATTTATGTATTATTTCCCTCTCAATTTTTGAATGGGCTTGGTAAAAGTCCGGACCTTTAGCCATTCTATCGAAAATTGATGGTAGGAATTAAAATTAAAATTAATAATTAATTTGAATTATACATTTAGTAGAATTTATAATTTTTTAATCACATATTTCATCAAATTTTACTAAAAATATGATTTTAACCGAATAGGGGCTGATGAGCGTTAGAGTGAAATTATTAGAAACATTTTAAAATGAACATTATTGAATCTCACAGAATGTATGGTGGTAACGAATATGTACTTAAAATTAATATTTAACTTTAATTGAATAGAAATTGTGAAGAACATAAATATTTTGTTAAGATTAAATTTTGATCAGTTCAATTGATAGTAACATTTTCACAAAATTTTATAATTAATAATTTGAAAAAAAAAAAAATGTAAATTTTGCGTTTGGTGATAATAAAGTAGAGTACTAACATTATTGCGTTTGGTGATAAAAAAAAAAAATGTAAATTGTGAAGAACCCCAAACCCAGACGGACAGGAACAATCGGTGTTCTAAAAAAGGCGGGAAAGCATTAAAACCCTAACCTTTGAGTCCCTAGCTTTCATCCTCTTCCCATCTCTCTTAGCAAAAAATTCAGTTTTTTTTCTTCCATTTCTCTACAGCAATGGGTATTAAGGTATGCGTTTCGCCTTCAATTTTGTTCCCGTTTACTCTGTTTTTCACTCTAGTAACTTTAATTTATGTGAATGATTAGGGTTTAACGAAGCTACTGGCAGACAATGCTCCCAAGGCGATGAAGGAGCAGAAATTCGAAAGCTATTTTGGCCGAAAAATCGCTATTGACGCCAGCATGAGCATCTACCAATTCCTTGTCCGTAAACTCATTTTTTAATGCATTTGTATGCCATTTTACAAATAATCGTGTGAGCATATACTTGGAAGTGATATTGTCACTCAGAAAAAGATTTGGGTGCTCTGCTATTATTTTCAGTTTCTGAACATGTTGATTGCCGGAGATAAATGCTCCATATGTTATTTGTCCTTTCCTCATATTTCTAGACATAGATAAGTTTGTTTGTTTTAATTGCTATAAGTTTCAGGAATAAAAATTAAGATGGTGCCAGTGAGAGCCTTCTGTGGATGCCACCGTGTTGAGTTACTAATGGCTTTGTTTGCTAGACTCTGTATTGTGGATATGATAATATGGTGATAATTGCAAATTGGGGTGCCAGAAAATGTGGGCGTGTATATATTTCATGGCTTAAATTCTTTTATCGTGACTGGTAATTGCAGATTGTTGTTGGAAGAAGTGGCACAGAAATGCTCACCAACGAAGCTGGTGAAGTCACAAGGTACAAACTCTTACTTGTAAACTGATATTTGTTCACCAGATTTTATAATTAATGAAAATAGTAATTAAGGATTCATTTATTGAAAGATACATGACTTGTAAGTGGACCAATTTTTTAGTAAACTGTAAAAATCCATCCATGTTAAAATTGCTCACTCTTTGTGAAATTCACAAGGCTTCTGGATCTGTATTCTCTATAATAGGCTAATAGCTGGCAAGTAAGGAATTTGTCCTCAATGCTAATTTTCTATAAATTTGAAACTATCACTTTAAAAATCAAATGTAGAATGCTGTGAAGTTTGGCTACACACGAATTTCGATTGATATCAATAGACCTATCCAACATGAAGTTAGATTTGGAATATTTTTCCTTGAATTGAAAATAACACACTAAAATCAATCTCATGAATTTGGTAATACATGAAATTTCATTTCTATCATCATATTATCAAGTGAAAGTAGATTTTGAATAGTAATTTTTTCCTGCTAAAATTTAGTATGCTGGGTACAAAATCAGTCACACCACAGACATGTGCAAATAGGCACATCGGATGCATATAATTAATTATTCGTTGCCGTTGATTTTGGAATATATTGAAGTTTGATTAGTTAAATTCTGAATTTTTGTATTGTTATTTTGATTTTGACTTTGACTGTTCTATCTGCATTTTGATGCATTACGTGATTTGAGAGATTTTTTAGGTTCTTTTGTACCCTGATTTAATTTTGACCACTGTGGTTGCTGATTAGCTCAAATTTTAAAATTTTTCGTTTCTTACTTTTTCACTGGCGATTGTCATTGTTGTATTTTGATGGGTTTTGTGTTTGATGGTGTTTCTTTAGTCATTTGCAAGGGATGTTCACTAGGACTATCAGACTTTTGGAAGCGGGAATAAAGCCAGTGTAACTTATTCTTTTACCTTACAATTAATTATTTTCTTAAGATGCCTGTCTGAGTGAAAATATGCATTAGTTTTCCTGAATATGCACTGGCTTTTGTATATTAGCTATGTTTTTGATGGGAAGCCTCCAGATTTGAAGAAACAAGAGCTTGCGAAACGGTAACATTACGTTTCTTTTCTATTAATTGTTTACCCTACGCTTCGTAGTTCAATTTTCTTGATTCTTGCTAATTGTAATTTTTTTGTGATGCTTTTCGAATGCAGATACTCAAAAAGAGCTGACGCCACTGGCGACTTGAGTGATGCTCTAGAGGTAGGATAGTAACGTCTGCAATGCACCATCCTTGCAATATCGAAGTTGCTATTTCTCTTTTCCGCACATGCTGCAACAACCCCTATCAACTTGTTCTTCTCTTCGTTTTCTTTTCTACATATATTTCTCACAGTATGAAGACTGTATTTTCATTGCAGGCTGGAAATAAGGAGGATATTGAGAAATTCAGTAAAAGGACAGTTAAGGTAGGTTATCAATTTCTTTTAGTTTACTTCCTTGCAGCTTGTTAGTCTCCCTTAAACGTAAACATTGGAAAACTTTTAATGCATTTTCACGACAATCTTTTCATTGTTTAATGCATTATGTAATGTTCATCCTTTGTTGGTGCCTTTTATAAGCAGATGGACAATGGAGAAAAAATGAATAATACAGACCCTTTCCTTGTTTAAAAGAACACTCTTTTCCAGTAATCAATACTTTATAGCTTTGATTGAAGAAAACTTTTCAATCAACCGTGTCTTTGTACCACATAATGATGTGGAACCTATTTTCATCTGTAAAAGAAAAGATAGAACATCAATTGTTCATGGAAAGGCCTTGTATAGACCCAAAGGTTTCTTAGGTAAACTTCTCTAAATCTCTTTATCTTATACTGGAGCTGGTTAGGATTGAGCAAAAAATAAACGTATCTGAATTTTTGATAAAGTGGATAGCAATGCAAGATAATCAAGATTGGATTCAAGTTAATTGGGTTTTAAGATCTCTGCGTGATTCATAGAAATTTAAAATTTGATTTTGTCTTGTAATGAAAGAGTATATTATGAAATATGCCTTGTGCACGAGACACATTTATTGCTTTGCTTTTCCCTCCTTTTTGGTTGTGTTGATGAGCTTTTTTGTTTTGCAGGTGACAAAGCAACACAATGATGACTGCAAAAAACTTCTTACTCTTATGGGAGTGCCTGTCATTGAGGTACTGAAGCACGTTTCTCACTCTTATAATTTGCCTTCATTTCTTTACTGTATTTTTGTTTGTTTTGAGAACCCTTCACTACTTTTTTGCCTTCAGAAATGAGAAATTTCCTTATTAACGATAATTTTCCTTGATAATTTTTTTAGGCTCCTTCCGAAGCAGAAGCACAGTGTGCTGCACTCTGCAAAGCAGACAAGGCATGTATCTTGCATTATGTAATTTGGTGATCAGCTTGCACTATCTCAATCTTCGGAAACTTAAATCCAAAATTTGTTCATACTCACCTATTCCCAATCTATTAAGTAATTTTCTCTATGCTCATTTTTATAAGTAAATGCTGATCTTTCTTTTGGTGGAGAACAATTGCAATGGTACTGTATTTGTTTTCAGCGCATTCCATTGTTTAATGAGTAACGAGTTCAGACTCTTGACAGAAAGATAATATTAACTTCTTTTTCTGGGCTCAAGCACAAATGTTCTGAACAAACAGGTTCAGAAAGATTATGCTAAACTTTCTTTGCACATTAGGTATATGCTGTGGCATCTGAAGACATGGATTCCCTAACGTTTGGAGCTCCAAGGTTTCTTCGCCATTTAATGGATCCTAGTTCCAAAAAGATCCCAGTGATGGAATTTGAAGTCTCAAAAGTACTAAGAAGTTCATATGCAACTTTTTAATTGGTAGATTCCAAGTGCACTCTTTCTAACGTTTATTCTATTCAAGGTTTTGGAGGAGTTGAACCTGACTATGGACCAATTTATAGACCTTTGCATTCTATCTGGCTGTGATTACTGTGATAGCATTCGAGGTACAATGGTTTAACTTGCGGAATATGTTGCAAGGAACATGTTGACTATTTTATGTAGTTCATTGGTGATTGATATAAAAAGTGCATCTTGAGATCTATGTTTCTTTTACTGTTTCAAATGTGAACATATCCATGAAAGTAGGAAATAATTATTAAAATCTACATAATAATGGAACAACTTTTGGATTGATTAATTCAGTTCTAGGCCTCTTATTTGTTAGTCCTATTGACTGTGAAAGGCTTGTAAGTGTGGTTTGGTTCTACTGGGAAATCTAGGGTTAAAGGTTAATTTACATATAAGATTCAGATATGAGGTAGCAATACTGTTTTCCCTTGTTTTCCTTTTCCCGTGTCTTGAATTATTTGAACAGTGTGGTGATATTACATTTGATTTGTAGTGAATAGTGGAACAACTGAATGTCGATGTTAATTTTTGCTGACCAGAGTTTGCATTGGGCATATTGGTCTATGCTCTTGCTTTCTTTCTTTAAGGGTCCATTTAGATAATATTAATGGCGGAGAATAATTAAGAATTAAGAAGAATATATAGACTAATGACAGTGATGAGTTACCTCCTTTTATGTGAAATCCACAAATAATTTACACATTCTTTCCATCTTATAGTAGAGGAGATTTCTCTGTAGTGAGGTTCTTTCCACAAACCATTTCTCTGTAATAATTTTAGAGTAATGGGGCCAAAATCAGACATGACTCTACTGTTTGGTGTATGACAGGTACTCTGGGACAGAGTGCTTTATGTTGTGTGATAATTGGATGTAACTTACAAGAAGCATTATTTTTCAGGTATTGGGGGACAGACTGCTTTGAAGTTGATTCGGCAACACGGCTCAATCGAGCACATTCTGGAAAATATAAACAAAGAAAGGTGTTTCTTATGTTTGATTCTATGCCGAATTTTTTTAATTCAAGTGGTGTGTGTGAGTTAATTTCAGTTGGAACACACGTCCCATAATTCTTGCTAAATTTGGAAAAACCAACCTCCTATTAGACATGGATGGTTGCCTTGCTTTTTCATTCAATTGCTACTATCTTAAATTCAAGTTCCAAACTTTGGTAAAGTATTGATTCCTCCCATTTCAATTTATCTCTCCTTGTTGGTTAGTAAGATAAGAATAATGCAGAACACTTAATAATTTTTAGATGCCTTCCTTTGGTTCTATAACTCACTGTAGTTATTGTTAAATCTTCAAGGCCAGCATTCATCCCCTTAAAAGAGTCTAGTTAGCTTGGTAGGATAACAATTCTGATATTTTGGCTGCTAGATTCTTAGTTTTTCGATTTGGGGAATTACGTTACTTAAGCATAATCCATTTCCATGTACCAAATACAAAAATAAGATTTTCTCCAAGCGGACTACTTTCTAGTTTACCATTATCTGTCAATTAAGTTGCTCGTAAGAATAAGATATTACATTCATAGTTCAGTACGCTCCAAATTTAGAGTCCTTAAAACATATATGTTATAACGACTTGGCCTCTGTTTTCAAGCTGGTATATCATACTTACGTTCGCTTTGGGAGAGCACATGCCCTTTTACCTCTCACGGCTTTTTGACGCGTTCCCCATGATTCAAAATTAGAAGATATTAGAATTCAACTTAAGTTTCTCATATCTTTTGGGTTCGATTCCTGAGATACGCTATAGAAAGTTGAGGGGTAAGAGTGCATATTTTCTTCCAAAGTGGACGATACGTAAGATATAATTGCTTGGACACAGAGGTCTAGTCGTTATAAAGACACATTTTTTGTAGCGGTCCAACTTTTGTATCCAAACCGTTAACTTATGTATTGTCTTCTTTAGGAGAGAATCTGTTGTCTCATCCCTGTTGCTAACTTATCCAACTTTTTTCTGTCGCATCTCTGTTGCTCAATTGGTACCAAGATTCAACTTAAATCTCTCATAAGGCGATGTCTTAAGTTCGAATCTTGAAGGTCGTGACAGAATGCCTTGATGGGTAAGAGGGCAATTGCTCTTCAAAGTTGATATTACGTAAGTTAACTGCTTGAGCACACAGGCTGAATCATTATATATGTGGTCCCATGATTGTCAAAGTGAGCGTAGTTCTAGACAATTATTGAGGACTAGTGGACTACTATGTGCTGTTGTATATTGAAATGAACAAAGAAAGATGGAAACAAAAGGGGTTAGGTGATTGGAGTATCATCTTTGTGCAAGTAAATATTTTCACCAGTAGTTGCTTCCATATACATTATCTTTAAGGACACTACTAGTTTATCGAATCCATTCTTAATACAGTTAGTGTTTATATCCAGATATCAAATACCTGATGATTGGCCATATCAAGAGGCTCGAGGGCTCTTTAAAGAACCATCGGTTCGCTCCAGTGATGAACAACTTGAGCTCAAGTGGACTGCTCCTGATGAAGAAGTGATTTGCTTAGCTTAAAATTTTCAGATTATTTTGCATTTTCCTTTATATCTTTTTTATGGTTTTATTATTTTTTTCACCTTTAGGGGTTGATAAGCTTTCTGGTAAATGAAAATGGCTTCAACAGCGACAGAATAACTAAGGCATGTTTGCATTGTCACTGTGATCATGAGTTCATTGATTTTCCCTGAAATTGTGTTGAATTACAGGGTTTACCAATTACCTGTTTGATTTATTTAGGCAATAGAAAAGATCAAGGCTGCTAAGAACAAGTCTTCCCAGGGACGGTATGAATGAGTGGAAATCAAGTGAGAACCTTGTCTATATAGTGCCACTTTCTCACTCTTCTCTCTCTCTCTAACAGATTGGAATCATTCTTCAAACCAGCTGTTGGCACATCAGTACCCGTTAAGCGGAAGGTGTGTTTTTATTTGCAGTATTAAAGCTCTCTGCTTTTTCTAAATCCCTGGGTGTGCAAGGTAGACATTTGAAGCGTAACACTGTAGCAAAGCTAAGAATGTTCTTTTGGCTAGTACCACTACAAACTGAATTTGTGGTACCCCGAAATCATGTTAGATTATGGACTTGATTGAAGAAATTTTGTTATGTTTTTTACTTAAAAAGTTTTGGTAAAAATCCGTTCCATTTTCGGTTACTGGCTTTAGGTGAATCAAGAAAAAAACCCAGCAATGGTGGCATCATCCAGTAGTCCAGTGACTTCCCCGAGCGGCCATTAAACATAAATCCATGCCCATCTTCCATTAAATTTGAAATCAAACATCAAGCATGCCTAGAGTTCCACCAAACTAATGTGGTATAGCAACTTTGCCTTTGAGACGAAGCGTCCAAATCTTTAACAGTTCTGGTTCTGAGAGAGATCACAATTAAGAAAGAGAGATTGAGAGCAACCTAGTTCAGGACTTGGTAGGCTGAAATGGTAATGGTGAACAGATAGGGGGATGGGAGTCTCTATGCTGCCAAAGATAATGGTGGTTGATGTTAGGGGAAATGGGAGTTGGAAATCTGACTTAATATCTCATTGGATACATGATTACTTATTTGTGAATAAGATATTCTATCTTTTATTTAAATTTATTGAAACCTAATAGTGGGATTCTTCAAAATGAAAAGCAAATACTGAACCTACTTTACAAGTTTGACAATTAGATATGAATGGTAAATTTTGTTTGGGCCAGTTTTACCATTCAGCACACCTCTAAGCAAATACTGTAAATGAAGTTTTGAAATTCATTTTTCATGCCAACTTCTCTTTAGTGATAAGAGTTCTTCACTAATTATAAGTCTGATTCAAATTTATTACTATTTCCTAACTAAATTTACCGCATTGGTATTATAGAATAACATAAATAAAGCTTAATGTTCTATTCTACTTTGTTAAATGGTCCCAGCTCATAATGAATGTTCGTATTTTTCATTTAATTGTTCCATTAGGCTGCCAAATCCCTGTACCCAAAATTTCGTAAAAGGAGCTGACATAGTGTTGTTGTTGGTTTATTCCATTATCCTTTTGGCTTATTCTTCATCTATGCTCTATATGCTTGCTTTGTTAACTTATATTAAAATATTTGCTGGTGTTTTTGTTGTTTATTCTTCTACTCAGCACATATTGTTAATTTAACGTGCTCAACGTTTGTCATTTGGTGACAATATCTAGGACGTTAATTTGATATTAATTTTACCTTGAATCCTTGTTGCCTTATCCCTGTTAACTCCTCTTCCTCTGTTGGAGTACTTTTCCTTCCAAAGATGTGAAGTTATTCGGCAAGCAACTCGTATCAGTTCTTTTAGGAATTGTACGAAACTCCACTTTGATTGGTTATGACTTTTGGTACTGGCCAACAGGAAAGTAAATGCAGTCTTCGATCTGCAAAACCAGTAATCAAGCTTAAGGCATACTCTATGGAATCATCCTTTCAATTCAGGCCTAAGGTCATTGCCAGCATAGGCCTGCCGGCCCTAGATCTGGGCTTGAGGCAGCCCATGCTGTTTTCCAGAAGTTTTTGCTTTGGCGTGTGAAGCTGAAAATCCACGGTGAACCTGGATCTGTGACTATTACGTTCTTCAATTAAGTCATTTAATAACATGTAAACTGTTGCAAGCAGCAGTAGTATAGTATCTGTAAAAGGGAGAATAAAGTTTCCACGTATAGATATAGTAGCAACCAATACTGAACTATTAAACAATTGATAACGATAATTATTATGACCAACCTCAAGTAGTCGTTGAAAACTTAATCTTGTGATCTACCAGAGCTCTATGCAGTCCAATGCCTCGGTAAATATTATGTAGAGCAGGTGATACTTTTTAATGAACAAATCATAACATCCGGAGGGGATAAATTCAGCTTTACCCAGAGAGGATAAACTCAGTCTTTCAGATATGTCCGAAACGCATCATGCTCATGAACCTATACATAACCTGTTCGGATTATCAGTGATTAATTCTTCATAAAATTTGTAGGTGATTGATGGCCTGACTACCACCAACTTTTAGCTGTTGTTTGAGTTGCTTCAAATTGCATGCACACTTTTGAGGGATATAAAAAGTTTCTCTAATAAATTAACTAGATGTATATTGATCTGCATTCATGTCCAGAAATTATACTTATTTTCTTTTGTTGCACTCCTATTTTTTTTATATTTTAATTGACTTTGCAACTCAATGACAGGAAACAACTGAGAAAGCGGAAAAAGGAACTGCCAACAAAAAGGTGAAGGCTGGGGGTGGTAAGAAGAAGAAATAGTTTTGAAGTGTGAACATTGGCAAGTTGGAACTCCTACATTAGAGGTTAGCGTTGAATGAAGTCGTAAATTGGCCGTTGGACTTCCTACATTAGAGTTTCAAGTTCGAGGGACGTAATCTGTGTAACCTGTAGCTTTCCTTCTCGTATAAACGCATTTGGGACTTCCAACTTCTTATAGTTGGCTGGTTTTAGTTGTACTGTATATCTATCTATGTCAGTTCAGTTTCCTTTGCGGGTTTATTTTAAGGACCTTGCTACGTATACAACAAGCTTTACATAATGGGTTACATAATGCTACATGTCATTCTATCATTTGTCAGTTTAAAATAAAGCTAACTTTTTCATCAAATCTTTTCCCCCCACATCATTTTATGTAATTTCTTATGCATCATTTTTATATACAAGTAGCATAATCCTTATTTGTTGTTTCAGAATTTTTTTTTTTTTTTTTCATTCAAATTTTTGGGTGTAGCAGCATTGATCCTACCAGGGCAGTGTTAAAATTAGTTATAGTCCGTTAGCTTAGATGTCTGGTTTCGTTGATTGTGTGGTATTTGTGAGGGGAGAGCACCACATTCTCGTTCTTACTCAAAGAATGTAGAACTTATGGCTCGAGGTAAAAGTAAGGAAGTTCATGGATCAATAATGTGATCTGGGTTTGAATCAATTTGATAAGATCTTTGCTGCTATTTTGGTATTGCACAGCATGAAAAGGGTTTGAGTCAGATTTAGTTGTCTGCACCAATTTGACAAGATCATATGCTGCTATTGGGGGATTTCACAGCATGAAGTTGTTGAAATGTTGGAAAGAGATTTAGGGCTTGTTCGAAAAATCAAAAGTTTCTGAAACTAAGCAGTTGCTTTTGAATCTGTTTGGATAATTTTTTGGAAGTTGCTTTGTCCGACTAGAAGAGTTTTTTAGCTAAAGCTTCCTCAGGAAGTTCTACAAGCAGAAGCAAAAGTGGAAGCCTTGCGAAACATGCCCTTATTGGGTATCTATGAATTCAAGTTATTCCCAAGTGGGTTTACACCATGAAGCATTGAAATTGTATGGTGGAATATTATGGATGTGAGTTTTTATGAGTTCAGTGAACTAGCTATCGACTTGCACTCATGCAAGTGCATTGTATATTGGTCTGAAGTTACACGTTTTTGTGGGAATGCTCTCATTGATATTTATGTCAAAATGTGTTTAGCTTAGATAAAGCCATTGTGCGCATGGGGAATATTGGTCTGAAGTTGCATGAATTGGCTACTGAACAGGGCCTGTTTTATAAAGTTTTTGTAGGGGAGCATGCACTGGTTGATATGTATGACAAATGTGGTAGCTTAGATAAAGCCTAACGGGATGAGGAAAGGGATATAAACCTTACTGTGTTACATTTCTTGGTTTGTTGCATGTGTGTAGTCACCAAGGTATGGTTAAGAAGTGTTTCATTTGATGAGCTCGAGATTGGCTTGGAGAGGTTGAGCATTATGGGGCGCATTGTCGAATTATTTGGCCATTCAGGGAAGATAGAAAATGCAAATAAGGTCATCAACAATTCTCTATCGTGACAACTCGAACCTGTGGAGGACCTTGCTAGGTCCGTGTTAAATTTATAAAGAAGTTGATTAGGTTAGACTGCAATGTGAATTTGATTAGTTGAACAAGGATGTTGAAAAAATGAAGGCAATAAGACCAGTCCGAGTTGGATTGAAGTTGGCGATTGAATTCATAGACCTTTCTCTGATGACAGGTACCATTCTAATTCTGAGAAAATTTATCAAAAACTGGAGATTGTCCACAGGGTTGCCCTTAGTTTGTAGCGCCCGAATCTATAGCAGTTTCAGTTTTGGAGAAGTTTCCGTCCATGCGATAGTGGTAGAGCTTGCAATAGTTTTTGGTTGACGCGAACTGCAGAAGGAATTTGTCTACTGATTGTGAAGAATTTAAGTGTGCATATTTTCCGCTCCAAATTTGTCTCAAAGCATGCAGCAGAGGAATTGTAGTGTCCTATATCGTGTTCATTTCCACCACTCGAATATGTTTTGTGTTACACAAAGACCATTGGTGAGACTTGTGACAGTAAAAAAAGTGGGGTGTAAAATTTCTTATTTGTATCAGTTTGCACTTTACCGAAGAAATTTGATCAAATATAATACATAGAAATTAGGGGGGTAAGCGGTCCGGTTTTTCCGGTTTTTGACAAATTTTCAAAC
>CAIGRT010077589.1:0-13440 GCA_903798405.1 Fraxinus platypoda | reverse complement strand
TCACTCTCAAATAGAGAATATGTAATTTACTTTCTTTAGATTAACTTTAATTCATCATTTTCTTGTACTCGTGTGCTTGCGCCCCTTGGAGGCACATTGTCTATCTCCTATTGTAATCTTCATTATTAAACACCTATTTTTTGAACTTTGTCTCAAGAGGTCTGTTCCTTACACAATCGTCTGATCTCCTTTTTAATTGTTAGTGACAAACCGCGCGAAACAGTGTGCAACTTATTTATACACAACAATTCAAGCTCCCTAAGTACACCAATTCGATCACCGTAGCTCAAAGAAAATTCAAATAAGAATTTAGACAATGATTAACCAAAATCTCAACAAAAGGGGATAAATGGTGTATTTAGGGTTTTCACCAAAATCTCTTCTGCGGTAAAATGAGTTCCCAGCCTAAGATTGTCCCCATCTTCAGCTCCATAATATCAGGATCACTTCCAGCACTATTTCCATTCGATAAGGAAATTCAATAATTATTTTGAAGGTGGGAAGAAGGGGATAAATGGGTTGAGACTATTATATCTTTTTGAAATTTTTTTTTTTTGACTTTTGTATTGAATTGACGGAACAACTGACGGTAGGTGGATGGAATGACGTTTTTGGCAATGAATGGTGAAAATAAATGTGAAAATGCAAAAAAAGCGAAAGGTAAAAATGTTTAGCACAATAATAATAAAGAGTAGAGACGTTTTGTACTAATTACCATTTTATTAAGTCAGCATTTGAGCTTTATTTTTTTTTTAAAAAAAATTCATTTTTAATCACATATTCTCCCATAAAATAATTTTATAAGTAAATTCAATTTTTTTCTTATATATATATTTTAACTGCATATTCTCTAAAAAAATATATTATTTCAAGACTCATTTCCATGTTTATAAATTTATGATCTTTATTCTCTTATACTACAACTTGAAAATTTAAAAATAAAGTTAAATAAATTGTTAATGTTGAAATAATAACAAAAACTTCATTTGATTTTTTTTTTTTTACATTATTAAACGGAGGGATGAATATCATTAGTTGTCTAATAAATAAGTCACGTTCAATGAGTAATTTTTCAAAAAATAAATAAATGATATGTGATATTATTTATTATTTTGCAACTTAAAATGTATTTCTTATGTATTTTACGTTGTGGTCATATATATATATATATATATTCCATTTTGCAATTTACAAATTTTCAAGTATTCATGTATAATCTTTAATTTTTTTTTTTTGGACGTTCTTGTTCTTTTTTTCGTTTACAAAAAAACTATAAGAAGAAAAGACAATATATGCATTATTGGTAGAAATATACAATTTTGTGTAAAATATAAAATTAAAAATTTTCATATTAATGATGTAGTAAAATTGTCAAAGAAATAGTACAGCAAGATACTTTGTATGAGAAGTTTCAAATCTTTCAAAAATGTATTGTTTGGTTCCAACTCTTTATTTGAAAATATTTGGAAATATGCAAAATTATCGTTTTACCCCTTTCAGTTTGGGCAAATGAGTGAAAATCCACTTTTTCTAGTCAACTAACGATTTTCTATCCATTTGGATTTCTGTTGCTAATTTTTCAAAAGTTTGGAACATCTGTTGGTACAAATTGAAAGTTAGAGTAACTTACAACTACATAATTAGCTTACATGATGGCAAGATATGGAGCATGTTCGAGTCTCATGTTTCCTTAAGAATGCATTTTAGAATAGTAAATTGACGGAGGATTTGTAATCGAAAAATAAAGAAAAGTTTTAAATCTCTGTGTAATATTATTTTATTGAAAAATGTGTGGTTAAAAAGAAGAGAAAATATATAATTAAAAAGTAACGGGACATTAGAATTTATTCAATCAAATAAACAAAAAAGACTTTTTCACTCATTTTTTTACCACTACTAAGTAGAATTATTCTGTTACACACTCTCTTTCAAAATGTATTATTTCAAAACTCATTTTCAACCACATATTTTTTAATAAAATATTATTTTCCATCGTATCAATAATTTTTCCTTATTTTTTATCCACATATTTCAATCACACAAGTACATTCTTTCCTAGACAATATCAAAAAAAACAAAAAAAAAACCAATTCGATCGTGACCTGATTGATAGCCACCCAGTCCTGTATATATACACGGACGAGCGATTACACGCGGATTGATGGTCTTTCTTCCCTGCTGGCGCCAACAACGCCAGCCAGAGAAGAGATTTTTATACTTCACTCTAAAACCCTAGATCTCTGCGTGCATTTCTAGGAGCTGAGCCGATTCTCATCGATTCAGTGTCGCCTCATTCAGTCTGAGTTCATCGCATAAACGGGATAATTATACTATTCTAATCGATTATTCAGTAAGGATTTGAGTATTTGTGTTTTGTTTGCCTATATTGAGCTATCAAACATGGCGGATGGGCAGATGATGAAGCGTGCCAAGTATAAGTCTTCGGTCAAGGACCCTGGAGTTCCTGGCGTCCTCAAAATGGTAATAAACTTAGCACTCATATTTTTATATCGTTGTTTTAGCTTCCAACTTGTTGTCGATGTCAGTGTGGCTTTTTTCTCCTGGATTATTTTGCTGGGCTATAATCTGCTGGATTGAGTATACCCTGATAGTTGGGTACCCTATAAATCAAATGTACCAGAAATGCAGGACAGATCAATGATTTCTTGCATCTTTCACTATTGATTCCATTGTGCTGTTCAATCAAATTAGGGTTTATTTTTCATTTTTCATGTTTTTATATTAATTCTTTTGAAAAAAAAACAGAGCTGTGATGGTGTCTACGTAGTGATTGATGGATTGTAGTTAAGAACCAGAGCTATTAATTAGTAAAAAATGCAGCTTATAGATTAAACTGGTTTTATCCGTTGCTTGTTACAGACCAGGGAAAGATTTGTTTTTATGCCAAATGATCCGAATTCATCCAGAAAGCTAAATGTGGAGTTTAGGACGATTAAAGGTGCTTTTTCTTCTACCTTTCCCTTCTCTACCAGGATATACATAGATTCTTCTTAATTATAGTTCTATGTGTTGAGGGTTGCAGTTGATGTTATTTGAAATAAAATAAACACCAGTGACTGATGTAGTTCAGTGCTGTGAGTCTTTCTTTACAAAAGTAATTTTCCTATTTTAACTGATCTCTTTCGTACTCCATAACCACCCTGAAAATCCAGCAGAAAACCAGAAAAGGAGAAAATCAAATGACCAGTCTTCTGGAGTGTCTACATTATTCAAGTTCTTTGTTATATTTCCGTTGTAGAGCTTTTATTAATGTCTTTGCTATTATCTCCATTTTTCAGGGCATAAATTTACCAAGGAGGGTTCCAGTAAGCAGGCCCTTCTTAATCTTACTCAAGAACAGGTATGAAGTCGTGGACTAAGCTGATACGTGCTCGCAAAATTTTCTGCAAATATCTTTCAACACGAGCAATGTATTTTGTGCTGCCTAGTTTCTGTGCAATTAACAAGTATAGTTCTGCATTATTTCAGGGTGGAAATTACATATTAGAGTTTGATAATTTTGCTGATCGTGATATTTGCCGAGAATTTGTGGGTAAGTCACCATCACGGCCATTAGTTATTCACCACCTTTGGTTGAACTTGGATATTACCATGCTTTGTGTGATCTAAGATTGCCACACGTAGTCTACTAAAGTTTCTATTTGTTGGATTCAAATAATTTCACGTGATGGGTGTGCTGCTTTTCTTTCTATTTTTCTTATCGATTTGCTTATATTCCACCTAGGGCTTTGACTTTATATTTGATATTAATTATCCCCATTATCTTATTCAATTTTTGAGTTTAGTAGGATTTGTGATGTGCCACTCGTTACATTTTAGATAACAAGTCTGCAACCTAGTGAACATGTCTGAGATTTTCTTGGCATATGAAATTTATATCACGTGCTGCTTTGCAAAAGCTGATTATTAACGCAAATGTGGTCATTACATATAGATCACCGTTATAATTTTAGCTCGAAAACTTTTTTCAAATTAAGAATGTATAGGACAAAGGGTAGTTATTGAAACCATACCCGGACTAGCGGGTCTGACCTGAAAACTGGACCCAAGGCTGGTCTAGGTAGATTGAATGGACTGGTTTACAGTTAAAAGCACGTTTGAAGTGTTTATAAACAGTTTAAATTATAAATAGATAGAAGGGAATGGTACATAAGTGGGTATTACTTTTGGCTACCTTGAAATGTGAGGATAAAAAGTGACCCGATTATTCATAAACTTATATTGTATCTCTAATTTTCTTTGGAAAAAAAAAAGATAGTTTTGAGTTTTTTTTTGATTAGTTAATACTTATCTAACACAACACATTTTGATCTAAAGATATGACTGAACTTTTTAAAATTATTGTTAATTTATTACATTATAATATGTAAATATCTTTTATTTACTTTACACCCCACAATGAACTGTTGCTTGAACTAATGACCCAGTGACCTGGGTAAATGCTCAGTCCAGACTTGATAAAAATATAGAACATGGTGTATCTATGCTGGATTGTTTTTTTCACATTTATGTTCTCAGGGATGTAAGGAACATAGTGTATCTATGTTGGATTATTTTTTCAAATTTATGTTCTCAAGGAAATAAGGGGCTAACGTACCTAAATATATTGTATCTGGTGACTTGTGAACAGCTGCAGCTATTGCATTTCATGGAGAAACTGGAAAAGCTACCTCTGAAAAGCCTGCTGCTCCACTTCAGGCGGAACAGCTTAGCACGGCAGAAATGGAGCATCGGATTAAGCTACTTCAGGAGGACAAGTAAATTTTCTTTCTAGTATTTAATTACAAATTGTGACTTGACCACTTATGCTTTGCTGCACAGTGCATACATCTTTCAGTGGCTGGAATCATATTTTCAAATCTCATTCAAGTGTGGTACAAAGGCTACCCCTATCCCTATGTTGCTGCTTTAATTGACTATTTTATTATCTCATGATGCACTTAAATCCTCGTTGCAACTGAGTTGGTCATAAGATAGTGCCTCCACGATCTATAGATACATATAGTATTATGTGGAAAGAAGTTTTTCTATCTGTATGACCTTGGCTCCGTAAGAGCTAGTCAGGTTAGTTAATATACGGTTATCTTGATGTTATGATGTGAAATTGCTGATTTGGAGACGAATGAATAAGGAATTTGCAGATGGCTGTTTTGACCTATCATTCAAACCAACTAGCTTCTCAATGGACAAAATGTTCAGTGCATTCTGTCAAGTCGTCGTCAAATAAAATATCTTGTGCATCAAATTGATTATTTTAATCCTCTATAGTTTATTTCAATATTTAAAGTAGAAGTTAAATGGTTCTTTAGGAGTTTGTGTTTGGAAGTTATGTTTGGTGCCACTTAAGATTTTGTTATATTCCAATTTCTCGCCTGCCTCTTCAACCCTATATTTTCTCTTACAATATGATGAACATAAAAGGCTGATATTCCTTCTATGAGATTACTACAGCGCAATTCAGTTGATCTTTGTAGTTCGTTGGATTATTTTGTTCTGAATTCGTTATATATAGGTTTTTTACTTTAAATCCCACCTACAGGTTGTATAACTAAATACTGTAACTGGCAGCGAATTGCAGATGCTTCACAAGCAATTTGTTATTGGAGGTATCCTGACAGAGGCTGAATTTTGGGCGACGAGGAAGGTTAGCTACTGAAGTTTGAACTTCAGGGTATATTTCAATTGTTTGCAATAAAAAAATAATGAAAACAATGAAACAGTTGTCGTTTATCACGTTTATCTTGCCTTGTTTCCATCCTAGTTTTTTCAACAAAATAATAATTAGCATTTCTCAGAGGATAGCTTTCACATTTTTCTATTTTGGAACAAAGTTGTTTGATAAATATTTAAGGAAGTTAGATAATTAATGACGCAATACATAAATACAAAGTTCTATCAGTTCTGGCGAACACATTGGAAGAGCATTATAGAGGCAATTTTTCTGTAAACTGTTTCTGATAAGTGGTTTCAATTTGGTTTGACATATCATTTTAGAACATTTTAATTTAACTGCTAGCTTTGAAAAATCGAAAAGGACAAACAAGCTCTGCATTTAGTAGGTCTAAAGCTACTGATAGAAATATCTGATAAATAATCGCAATTCATTATTGAAGTGCAGAAATTACTGGATCAGAATGACAGAAGAAGGCCAAAGCAGCGTGTGGCCTTAAAAAATGAAATGTGGAGTGTGAAACCCTTATCAGATGGTCAGGTACAAGAAAGCTTCCTTATTGTGTGTTAACATAACTGGATTTGCTTGATCTGGGTGAATTTTATGGTCCTGACTTCTGAATGCAAGACCCTAGTCCCATGATAGATGGAATTTGGTTTTGGTGTGTATGTGTTGCGGTTTAGATTCTAGATTCCATTCAAATTCCTATGGACAGCAGAAGGGTCTAGCTTGATGGTTATGTTAGGCTGAACTGTCTGTGTTATGGTCCATGCTTTTCAACGTGGAATGTTACTTGAAGGGCCTGCTGGATAATTCATCTGTTTCTGTTCTCATATTCAATTACACAAAGATAAACTTACAATTTTGAGGAAGAACTTGTTTGGTTCTTGTATTCCAAAACAAAAAGGTTTTTCAGTAATTTTGGATGTTATATATTTCCCTATTTGAAAGCGATTCACACCAGTAACTCAAAATGTACGAAAAAATTAGAAGAAAGAAGCACCAAGAGTTAGGGAATTGGTGGAGGTGTCTAACAAAGGCATATGTGCATCTCATTGCTGGGCTCTCCAGAATTTGTTGCAATCTTTTCTGGTGATGATTTGACATCATATTGCATGCATTTCTTGATGGTGATTTGCAGAAGGTGTGGTTTGTCGATTTGTTCAGTCCTGACTCTGGTGGTTTGCTGCGACTGGGGGGCTGAACGAGAGGGGGTAGGGTGGTGAGACAGTGGTATCATAGGTGTCAATGATTCCAACAACATTGATGGGTGAAGATTTGGTTGTTTGAAAGGAAATTGCATCAAGAGGACTCATGATGTCGCGATTGATGGGAGAAGAGCAGCGTTGTTGTGATTGTTGTGGCCTACGGGGCAGTGATAAAGATGGAAGTTGAAATCTTTTCTTTGGGTAGCCATAAGATTTAACATCCTAAGAGCATCTTTAAATATAAGATGCTCTCTATTTTAAATAGTCAATCCTTAAAATTATGCAATTAAATGCATTCAAAGTATTTCAATTTTCAAATAAGGAAAATATTATAATAATTTGGAGGGAAGCTAGTGACAATAAAAGATGAGGAAAAACAATAAATATTTTTTAGTAGTAGTAAAATTAAGAGTTAAATATAGAGAGTCTGTTGGAGTACTTAAAAATTTTTACTTAGTGTCCTGGAGATGCTCTAATATGTTTGATGGACATTAAAATATAGGTATTTCTGAAGTAATGCAAAGATCCTTTTTCTGTTTGTGGTTTTTTCAACTGTTTTGAATTGTTTAGCCAACGATGGATTTTGCGCCACGGAATGAATTGAGGAACTAATGACGTTTCCAATACTGAAGCAGCTCCCGCTGAAGCTTTTTTAAAAAAAAAATTCAAATGACTGAATATAGATTAAAACAAAAACTTGAATTCATTTTTTTTATGACTTCAAAATTTTAAAACAGAGAAGAACAGGAAACATGCATGTTACCGAACAACCCCCAAGTCCTTTTGAAGTTTGCTTTTATCTGTCTGTGAAGTCTGATAATTTCTCAGTTTGTGACACAATCTGAGATTTTTTTACTTGTCTTTAATCGTTCAATTGTAACCTAATTGTCACGTCTCTATTTGTTGTATTTCCAGTCTAACAGAGTTACATTCAACTTGACTCCAGAGATTATTCATCAGGTACAGTTCCTTTATTCAAATTTTGTGAACCAGAAAAAGTAACTTCCTTTTGATTAAGTTAGTCTCTTACCATAGATAACAAATAAACGTTTTTTTAGCTATTTTCAGTGCTAGACTTTATATGGGATGGTCCTTTTAACTGATACGGTGATTGTTACAAGGGAAGTGGCCAAAATGAAAGAAAACTTGAGGGAAAACATGAATCCAGTTAATTCTTTCCAAGAAAGCTCTATATATTGTTTATAACTATCCGAAACTCCTGAGGTCTTAAAAATCAATACATGCATTTTCTGAAGAGCCAAACAGCTAATAAGTTTATTGTTTTCCAACTATTTTTTTTCCTGTCTTTTCTATTTTTCCTACTGAAATGACAGAGAGCCAGTGTAACTTTGTGCCCTGGATGGCTTATTTGGAGGTACCATGCTTTAACATTTAAACTATTTTCGTTCAGAGACTCTTATATTTTTGTGCATAACTTCAAGCTATCGTCCAATATTGTTTTGAGTCACCTTGTCTTACCATAACTAAAGCCTAAATATGATAGAACAAATCTCACTCCGCTAGAGTAATTTGTAGTTGAAAACATTATGTTTCATTTATCTGCAGCTTTTGATGCTGTTATTAGTTGACTGGGTGTATGTATCTCCCATATTGTCAACCTTGTTGACACTCTAAAATTTACTGCAGATATTTGCCGAGAAACCGGCTGTTCGCCAAGCATATTTGAAGTTTGTTCCTATCAAGGTAGGGGAGAATGTCAATTTTTGATTTCCTTTCTTACATATTTCCTTGTTGCATTTATATCCCATCAGCTTGCCTATGTGACCACGATTATGATAATAATGATTATCAATATTATTTTTATTTTCCATTAGTAATTTTCAGTTGGATTCCTTGATATTTTAGTGCTTCATACTGGGTTCCATTAGGCTTTGGATAATTTCCTTAAACCTTTTTCCCGTCTCTTACTGAGCGAAAATAGTTGCTTGTTGGAGCAATGGTAATAAAAATCAAACAAACTCCCTGATATTTAAATAAATGGTAGTTGGCCCCACACGATTTTGAAATTGTACAATTACACCCCCGTTTCTTAATCCATGTGGTTTACAGAACCTTGAAAGACAATGTTCTCTATGTTGGAAAGCCACTATATATAGTTTTGTGTCACTTAAATAGTAAGAATGGGTTCTGCAAGTGTTCACAGTGCGTGAAAACTGTGATTTATGATTATTATTAAATTTTTTTTTTTTTTTGAAGAAAACAATGAGTTTAGTCAAGTCACTTTGGTTTTATCAAGATAGGATATTTGTTTAAGGGTATATAATAACATGAAAGATATTTATTGAAACTAAATATATTATAAACTTTTAAGTATCATCTTTCGACATTTAAATCTATATTGAAGTGTGATCACTTGAAGGATAGTATTTAGATGCATACTACATCATTAAATATAAGGTATACTGTTACTTGTTGGAACCTCAAAGAGTTATGTGCCATTGGATATTGTCTAAAAGAACTTCCATAGCCATTAGAAATCCCTGACAATGAAAATACAGATGTCAGAAAAGGAATTTTGGACCAAATATTCAAGAGCGGAATATCTTCACAGTACAAAAAATGTAGTTGCTGCTGCAGCTGAGGCTGCTGAAGATGAGGAGCTTGCCGTTTTTCTGAAGCAAGATGACATGTTGGCAAATGAAGCTCGTAGAAAGGTGATTTACACTTGAAGTGTGCACTTATTATTTTCCACATGTTGAACTTCTCACACTGGAATTTTGAAATTGTTTTCCACATCATTTCTTCTTCCAGATCAGGCGTGTTGATCCAACTTTGGACATGGAAGCCGATGTAGGCGATGACTACTTACATCTCCCGGTACATTTGGTCATCTATATTGTGCAGTCTTATATTTTTGGGTTCATTAACAAATATTGCTAGATTCATTCACTTTGTTCTTGATATTTATTATTATAATACAGAGCGAGAATAAGTAGAATCCAACTAATGTGTTTATGTTTATACATCGTTGGTGTTAATGACATGTTATTCTTTGTGATTTTGTCTCCATTCCCTTTTTGGATATTGTAGCCTTGAACTGCTCTTAGGAAAACATCACATTGATTCACAGGGTCTTATGTTTGATTGCATTTTTTGTTCACATAAAGTTATGCTTCTGTGGCATATAGGATCATGGGTTACTTCGTGAAGAGAGCAAGGATGTTTTAGAATCGCAATATGAGCCATACAGAAGATATTTCTCGCAAGATCTCAACCAACATGCTGCAGTTGTGCTTCAAGGAAGAGTTGTAGGTCGGTCATTCTGTAAGCCTTTTAAGGCATATTTATCAAATAGCTGAAACTTTTCAGTTTGAAGAAGTGATACATTTTGTTGACAAATTAATTTTGTTTAGAAGAGTACAGTCTCTACATGATGCCTTCTAGGGGTTTGAGATTATCTGTCAAAGCTGACTTGTGATACTCCAATGGAGAGTTCACGCTATTCAGACACCATTCTGTGTGTGGCTTGGTGGACTATTTTTTCCAATCTTCTTTCCTTTTTCATTGCTTGTAACAGAGAGCAGATTAGCTTGTTTATGTCACGGGATGGGAGTTGTGACGTTGGTTAGTGGTCTTGTAATTCGTGCTGAATGTCAAAGTCTCAACATGCTAGCCTTACATGTCTGTTGCTTGCATTGGTGATGCTTTATTCATTACCTCCTTCCCGACTTTTAATTCTCTGCTATACATGTTTGATACACAAGTCATCTATCTAGTCTCACATTTGTAAGAAATAATCTAAGAAAAGCAGGTTCTCTATTGACTTCTATTGCAATTTCAGTCTCCATCCCTTGTTAAACAATGTAGGCTGGTGCAATAAATAAAAATAAAAATATTTAATTATTTATACTTGTTAATAGCTTGAGGATTGCTTGAGAATTATTTTTAACACAAAAATTAATGGCATAAGTGAAATGTATGACAGCCTAATGGCTTTTGTTTTTGTTTTTACAATCTGAGAATAGATGTTGAGCTTGGAGACACAAGGTCTGTGGCTGAAGCACTTTCTCAGACAAAACAAGGTTAGAGACTTAGAGGAGAGCTTCTTTCCCTCGCTAATGGCAATATGTATGCTATTATTTTACTTGTGAAACTAAAAAGATAGAGCAACTGATATTTTCTAGTATCTTTGCAGCTGAGTTGGCTAATGAAGCATCTGAAGGGAATTCAGAAAAAGATCTCTCGTACAGGATCTCTCGAATTGCCGAGATGGATGATCTTCAGGGACCTCGAGACCCTGCAGTTGCTCCCCTCTGTATTAAGGTTTGAGTATTACATTTATTTATTTATTACTTGCAATGGTATATTGATAATATACGTCATCTAAGTTTGTTGATAAAGTGACACCCAGAAAAATTTAAAAAGAAAAACAATGCTGTTGATTATCTAATGTCTTACTTTTTAAACAGGATCCTAGGGACTACTTCGATTCTCAGCAAGCTTATGCATTAGGAGATACTGGTTCTGGTGCAAAGACATTAAAATGTAATGTAAACCCGCTTGAAGCTTATGGTTCTTTAAAGGAACTTGTATCTGAGATTAGAGTCACGGGGTTGAGTGAACCAATCACAAATCCAGAAGTTCCTTTTACGGTATTACATCTTCACATGTATAATGTGTGTGGGTATAAACTTCCAATGTAGTTTACTTGAAAAGATGTTTGTGGGCATATGAATGTTGATTCAGGAAAAAAAAACTGCTCACTATTATTATATAGGTTCTCAGCGGCTTGACCCAGAATATATCAAGCACCAAATACCATCTTGGAAAGAACCCACATGAGAGCGTATTGGATAGTTTGCCAAAAGTTACTAGAGAGGATCTCTTACATGTGAGTGTAGACAAGTACCTGATCTAACATGTAGTGCTTTCATTGTTATTTCTGGTATGTTACTCTTTAATGATATTTCCTAAATGTAGTTTGTTATTTTGTAGCATTGGACGTCTATCCAGGAATTATTGAAACATTTCTGGTCATCATATCCAATTACAACAAAGTATCTTTATACGAAGGTAATTGTGCCATTTTTTTTTCACGTTTGAAAAAGATAACAGTAAGCAACACTTGAACCTTTGACAAAAATTCAGTTTTCAGAAAAAAATTTCCACCCTTCTGGGCGACCTTTATTGATCTTCAATACAGAGATTGCATAAAATTGCTAATTACATTGTAAATATTGCTGGCCAGAGTATATTAAGGCAATCCTCCATTTGAAACGCTACTTCATATTCTTATTGAGTATCTTAAACAGTTTACTCATTCACAGGTAACCAGATTGAAAGATGCCATGTCGCAAGTGTATCCAAAGCTACAGGTATCTTTTGTTATCAGGGATATGTACTATTGTTTCTCGTACACTGGGTTGCCTACTTGCATGTATAATATTTCTTGTATCTTTTTATTAAATTTCAGGAAATTAAGGAATCTGTGCAATCAGATTTCCGGCATCAAGTCTCCTTGCTTGTCCATCCAATGCTTCAGGTTCTTAATGCTACCTCTCAATTAATTCATAACACGTTTCATTTATGCAGGCCTTAATCATAAGTCGATATTTCAGCAGCCACAGATTACATATAAAAACTTGCTTGATGCAGGCTTTAGATGCTGCCTTTGCACATTATGATGCAGATGTACAGAAAAGGTCTGCTAAGAATGGAGAAAGACCCAATGGGTTTGTGTAGAGCGAAATTTCCTTGTTCATTAATATTGTAAAGATTATATGAAGTGTATATCTTACAAAATTTTGTTGATTTTTTTTCTGTTTGAAAAGATCTCATTCATTTTAACATTGCTATATGTACCTTAATTATCTTTTGCTTCACCTACCTACCATTAGGATTTTGAAAGAGCTTCTATTAAAGCCTTTGTTTGAACTTGTAATAGTTCAAGCAAGTAGAATCAGATATGCAAAAACATAAATCTTAGTTTTATTCTCAACAATTTTTATTGTTCGCATGTCGGGTTCTTGTCTGATTTACAAGAAGACCCTTGTTTGAATGGGTTACTTGCATTGCAAGTGATGATTTGGTGGAACCTTGGACCCTTTTTGCCCCCCCGAAACGAAATTTTATGATATATTTCAAATTTTTTTTAATGAATAAGACTACTTGTATACCCAAATGTGTAGACTTTGGTTGACACTTCTTGTGTGTTAAAAATCTAATCACTGATTGAAAAAGGGTTTTAAAATCAGCGTTCCCAAACCTGTCAACACGAGTGTAAACCATAGTGTACATATCTAACACGACTCTTTTTACATTGTCTATTGCATTATTTGCATTTTGTCAACCTATAAACGATTTAATTTTTAACTTTGAACTTGAGCAAGCTTGAGCCAATCCCCGCTAGAAAAGTTTTCCTTCTTTGTTTATCCTGTATAATTACAATTGTTACGGATCATAGAATGGAGGCTCCACGTGGCATCGCATTGTGCAGGTGGGACCAGCCCATCTGGGCCAGGGAATATTTTCTTAGCCTCTGACGTATATTCCGAGGCACCAGTATAAGCACATTCCGAG
>CAIGRT010077575.1:0-13012 GCA_903798405.1 Fraxinus platypoda | reverse complement strand
ACATATTAAATAAATATTTTATTTTTTTTGTTATTTTAGGATTTGTCTTCTCCAGATGAAATAAGGCTGGAAGTGGAGGTGGAGGTGGTGATAGTAGTGCGAGACACTAGTGTGGGTACAATGGTGGTGGTACATAGTTGCTAGAGAGGGGCTGTAATGTAGCCATTTTTCCATTCTATCTCTCTATGGTGGTGGAGATGGTGGGAGTAGGAGGATGTTATGAAAACTAGTGGCTGCCGGTGGTTGTGGCAGTGGTGCATTGTAGGAGGTGACGGTGGTGGTATATCACAGGTTTTGATGATGATGGGTAATGGTGTAGGTGGTGATCGTGGGTTGCGAGTGGTGGTGCATTATAGGTGCTGGTGGTGGTGGTGGATTTAGGTACAAATGGTAGTGGATTGGAGGTTGGAGAGTTTATTGTTCAATCTATCGACTTGGATAAGGTCGTACTTTAGGCCTATTTGGCTTGCTGGTTTGGGTTGCGATGGTAATGGATTATGGTGACATGTTTATAATGCCTTATTAGTCAATACATAGGTATAGGGACGAAGGCCAATTTTTTAAATCACTAGTAATAGAATCTCGATCAAACACTTGAAACATCAGGATCTTGAGTTCATTGAGTAAACTACATTATATGAGTGATTGAAATCATTATTAGTTTTGTCCCTAAGGTGAAAGTGTTTGATACACGTAACACGAATGGTAGGTTAAGCTTTCAAACTTTTAATCAATTTATGTAGTTATGTCTATGAACACTTATGTTAGTATTTTGATACGATATTTTGATAAGTTGACCCGCCAAAAATTTGATCGTTCGTTTTCCGCAAGTGAACGAGATCGTGAACAAGTAATAAAGTAGTGAATAGAGTATCGAACCCACGAGGACTACATGTTTGATCGAGTTAAAATTAATTCTAACTTTAATCGAATAGCAAGCAAATTTTGTGATTTTTTTATACTAATCCCTAAATTATCAATTAAACTAATGAAAGCTCCTAATGGTTGTATACCAAGCATTATTGATGTATTTATTGTGATCGGGTGTGACCAATTCTGTATTTATTGTGACTATCTGTTACCAGATTAACTATGATGCACAAATTAAACTGATTTGGTCACAGACAGTCACACTGAATACAAATTTGGTCACAATTAGCCACGAATAACACTTGTCAATGACTTAATTACATACAATCACAAATTAGATTGACTTGGTCACAGACGATCTGGTCACAATTAGTCACAAATAAAATAGATATGATCACAAACAATACATATGTTCACATATAACATAGTCACAAATCTCGTCAACTACAATGCAACACTACTGCAACCATACAGTACTCAAAACGTTGCTACAACCTCACCATCCTACCACCACCATTAAATAGATCAACTTCGATGCACTTTTATCACCTACAATGCACCATCAACGCCATCACGCAAATCTATTTTCTAAACACACTGCCACCTCATCACCACCACCACCACCACCACCACTACCTGTAAAATTATTTGTGTCTATAAATGTGTATAGAGATAGAAAGCTTTGTAGAGAGAACATTTTTTTTATTTTTGGAGTTTTCTGCAGTGAGGTAGAGTGGAGAATGTGTCCGTCGGGGTGAGGGGTGTAGAGAGTTAAATTTCTGGAGATCTATGGAGTGGAGTGGAGTGGAGTGGAGTGGAGTGGGGTGGGATAGGGTCCGTGGGGTGGGAATTATAATATCAATATGTCAATTGATATATAGAGACAATAAATGTATATTATATTATAATTATATATGTAATGTAATAATTTGATTTACCATCTGATTTATGAAATATTTTAGGAAATTTGTTAGTTTTGAAATGAGATCTTTATAAGTAGGGATTATGTATTGTTCTCTCTTAATAAACTATTGAGCTCAGTCGTTAGTTGATTAACTGAACTTAAGGTTATAACCGTCAATTTCACACACCTACTCATCTCTCTCGTCTATTCGATTCTTTCAAATTCCAAATTCCAAATTCCAAATTCGTTCAATTATTTTCTCAGAATTCCTCCTATATCCCCTTCCCACCCTCTCCCTAACAATGTCCACTCTATCTAGTTTTTCCTCCCAACCAAACCCGAATCCGAACCCTAATTTTCCCTCACCGATGCTCGAACCGTACCTCGAACAGCAGCAAGAAATGCAACCTGACCCGCCCGATTATGAACCCCAAAACGATGACGTATACTATTCTGATGACAACACCAATCCTCCCCGGAGTTTCGTTTTCCCTGACCCAGACCCGAATTCCGTTTCTGGGTCAATTCCCACGCTCCTTCATGTGTCGTTTAACCAAGACTACGGCTGCTTTGCTATGGGCACTGACCAGGGGTTTCGAATCTATAACTGCGACCCGTTTCGTGAGATTTTCCGGCGGGATTTCGACTGCAACGGCGGCATCGGCAAGGTGGAGATGCTTTTCAGGTGTAACATCCTGGCCCTCGTCGGCGGTGGTGTAACCCCTCAGTATCCACTAAACAAGGTCATGATCTGGGACGATCACCAGAGTCGCTGCATCGGGGAGCTCTCCTTCCGGTCGGAGGTCCGCGGGGTCCGGTTACGAAGGGACCGGATTGTCGTGGTCCTCGAGCAGAAAATTTTCGTGTACAATTTTGCGGATTTGAAGCTGTTACACCAAATTGAGACCATTGCGAACCCTAAGGGCCTTTGCGCGGTTTCACAGGTGGCCGGGTCATTTGTCTTGGTTTGCCCTGGGTTGCAGAAGGGGCAGGTTAGGGTGGAGCATTACTCGTCGAAGAGGTCCAAGTTTATTTTGGCTCATGATTCGAGGATCGCGTGCTTTACGCTGTCACTGGACGGGAATTTGCTTGCCACTGCTAGTAGCAAGGGGACACTGGTTCGGATATTTAATACACATGATGGCACTTTGTTGCAGGAGGTAAGAAATTGTTTGCAATTCTGCTGCTTTGGATACGTTTATGAAACTGCGTCTCTTAAAGCTTTGGGTTCTATTTATGGCTTAATTACATTTGAAAAGAAACGAATGACTGAATTGAGGAAGAAATTGATAAATTCCGTGTTTAGGAAACAGGAGGTAAAAACTGGAATGCTTTTTATAGGAGCCGAAAGTGCATCCCTGTTAATATAGAATTAATTTCATAAATTTTTCTTTTTCCACAATAAACTAATTACTAGCTGTTTTTATCTTGCCTTAGTGGATACTGCCTCGAAAACTGAGGGAAAGTTGAGTGTTAACAACAAAAAACTCATAAAGGGATAACTCCGAACTTGCACCTCTGTTGTACGAACCATATTAAGACAGTTAAACCATATGCAAACCTTAGGAAGTAGAAGTGAGCATTTATAAGTGCGAGGACTTGCAATGAAAAATGGTAAAACTGTTTTTATTAAATCATTTCTTATCAGCAAAAACTGTTATCAAAACGTGTACAAGAGTATAAATCATGACTTCACAACCCATAAATGAAGGACACATGAGTTAATGAATAAAACATGAATAGGTAACATATTCAGTTACAAGTCAACCAATCAATAGCTGTCGTGTATCACCAACAAAAATGATTCATTTACCCGTAAGGCTTGGCCAGAAATCTATAAACAGGCATGACCAGGAAAGGATTGAAAAAAAAAAAAGAGTTGAATTTGAATATCTTCCTCCCAAATAACCATAGATGAACACGTGCTTGTACAAATTAAGGAAAAAAATCCATTTGTGCTTTAGTAGGTTTTTTTCATCATCTTTACTATGAAATTTTAAGTCCTTTGTCAACTTGTTGATAAATTAATTTGTTCTGCATTGTGCTTGTAATCATATGTGTCAGTGTCTTTCTCGATAATTCTGAAGCTGAAAGTGTTCTTTCAAATGCATTTATGGTCAATCAACTTGTGCATTCACGAAACACAGATCTGATTGAAATACTTGGAAATTTGATGCAGGTAAGAAGGGGTGCAGACAGAGCAGAAATATATAGCCTGGCAATCTCGCCCACTGCCCAGTGGTTAGCAGTCTCAAGTGATAAGGGTACTGTTCATGTTTTTAACCTCAAGGTTAGTATAGGAAACCTTGGAAGTGATAGCTCCGATAGTCCGCCTGATCGAAATCTTGCTGTGACCACATCTAGTTCTTCTCTCTCGTTCATCAAAGGTAAGACTTGGTCTGAAAGTTGTACTCCCGTTAATTAACAATTCAACATTATTTCACACTGCATTCTTTTCGTCATGGATGAGCTACTAGTGGAAAATTTATGAAAGGTGTCAAATATTTGATTAATGGGGAACTCAAAGATCAGTTACATTCCTGATGTAATTGACATCAGCAGAAAATTGAGAGACGGTCATCAACGAGTTGATAGAAGAATTTTATGTATCTGCTGCACATGAAGGAAGAAGTCTGATAAAACTGCATATAAAGGAAAAGAACATACTTTGTTGAAAGTGAGCACTGTACTAAGCTATTATTTCATCCTTGAATCTGTAAAAAAAACCCAGGTTGTCTAAATGTAGTGTGAAAAGGAGTTTATTGGTATTAGAATTGGATTGTCTAGCCCTTGAAAACCTCATCTTGGTGTGTATTTCCCTGTTTTCCTGGTAAAAAATAAAAACTGCTGCTATTTGGCTTTTTTGCTATCCATTTCTCAGTAAAAGCAAAGGTAAGTTTTATTAGTATAAAAAACTAACTTCTAAAATTATGTTTGGCAAAATAATTAAATTAAAAGTAAGATTGACTCACTTTTAAACACTCCCTGACGTGCTTTATTATTTTTAATTAGCCCATGTTTGACAACCATTTTTTTGGAAAAATATTATTTTGAATAGTGAATTTTTGTAGAATGTGTGGCTAAAAAGTATGGAAATGTTTTGGGTTTACGTGTAAAATATTTTATTGTGTGAATGTGTAGTTGAAAATGAGTATATAGAAAAAAGAGTTTTAAAAGAATGGGAGACAAACAGGGGCTTAGTTCTGCACTGCTGCCATGATTCATGAGAGTGTGCATGCAAGCACTTGCATGCTCATGTCTATGACGTATATTTGCCTTCCCCCTAGGGTGATCAGTTTGCATTAGCAGGGTATGCAGCGGCCATAGCTATCATTTTTTTAGTTCTTGATGGCCTCTGGTACTAAACCGGATTACCATTTTGGCAGGAGTGCTGCCTAAGTATTTCAACTCTGAATGGTCAGTTGCTCAGTTTCGTTTGCTTGAAGGTGCTCAATATATTGTTGCATTTGGTCATCAAAAGAATACAGTAGTGATTCTTGGGTTGGATGGAAGGTCAGTTAACATCTGCTTTTATTGATGGTGACTTTAATTTTAACTTTTTATGCCTATCACGTTCACCGTCAGTCAAATTTTCCCCTCAACCCCCCTATGTAATATGGACCTCAATCTGTACTTGTGTGAGTCGTTACTGTCCAACAGAGACATGACCCTTTAAGCCATATTCCCTATTAAGGGCATGTTTGGCACAAAATATAGGATAGAGCTGGACAATATTAAAGAAAAGATTTAAGCTTCTTTTTCTTCTTTAATACCATTGAGTATTATACAATCCAACTTACCAAAAAACTCGAATCTTTTCCTCTCTCTCTCTTAGATGAGTAGAATAATTGATTTTTTGTTGGAACTACATGCAGTTTCTATCGGTGCAAGTTTGACCCGGCAACTGGTGGAGAGATGACCCAGCTGGACTATCACAATTTCCTTAAGCCTGAAGAAGCTTTCTAAGGATATGGAGAATTGTATATATGTCCATGGTTAGATTTCTCGAGTCATCCTCTTTCCATGCTGATTTGTTGGTTAACGATGATGTAATTATCCCAATGTACATGTCATATAATTAACAGTTTGAACTGGTCAATCTAAAATAATTGAGAAGTATAAAATGCAAGTAGTATTTTGTGGTTACATTTTCTATCAGTGTGCAGTTTTATCATCTTTATATTAGTATTCTGCATAGTCCATTGTTGACTAATGGGGTAGGAAAAACCCTGGTACAAATTTTTTGGGGTTAGCTACATTGAAGAAAGCATCACCTGAAACCAAAGGCTCGACTAACTTTATATTGTGGTATAGGTAGGAGATTATCTTCATAAAGCTCTTATTTGTGTGAGGCGAGGAATGATTTTGGTGGTTGGAATATGTCTTGCTTTAATACCTGAACAAGTTCTGGTTCATATTCTAAAAGACTTATCATACAATAATTCAGCGAATAGATTTATGGTTAAAAGGCCTTTTGAGATTGTCAATGAGCATTCTCATTGCCAACTGATCGACTTGAACCTTGGCCTACAGATTCACCCACTTGTCCCTGTTTGCAGGCTGTGACCAGGGAATGTGGGAAGCCAAGGGGAAGGTACTAGGGCTGGACTGGGCTGGGAAACAAGTGCCGGGATGGCTCAGGGAGACGGATAAAGAATGGTCGGTTCTTTAGTAATTTAGTTGAGGGTAAATAGTATTTGTATGCTTAATTTCTTTTGTACTCCTTTTAGGTGTGTTTTGTGACTTCTGTTTAAATATACCGTTGAATTGGCATGAAAAGACAAATTTACTCGTATATGTTTAGGTATGCTTAGAGCATGTTTGGGAAGTGTTTGTAAACAGTTTAAATTATAAATAATAGAAAAGAGTGGTGGATAAATATGTGGTACTTGTGAATTTTTCGAAATGTGTAAATAAAAAAGGATATCGAGTATGTATAAACCACTTGTGAACATGAACCAAATATAGGCTTGGAAGTGTATAAAATTAACTCTCTTTCCTGGTAATATTTCAAAATAAGTTACTTTAAGCACATCCAAACACACTATACTTTTATATTAAATTTTCCTTACCTGCTAAACAATTTGCTAATCAAGAAAATTTATATACAAATTTGGGAAAGTTTGTGCTTGGCTTCTCAACTTTGCGAGTAGCGTGATTTTGGGTCGTTAATTTTCAAAATTGAGGTTCAATTACCGAACATATTAAAATATGTGAATTTATATCTTAATGTGATAGAACCGTTAACGTGAATGTTAAAAAAGCACGCAGAGAATTAAAGTTAGACGTTAAGTGATTTGAGGATTTCCCCCTTCAAATTTAAGTCAGGTGAAACTGAATGTAATTTTAACTTTTACATTGATAATTATCATCGCGTGGGATCTAAATCTACGTATCTAAATAGGATGTTGGGATTTGGAATCTCAGTTTGAACGTTGGGACTTTGAAACCACTCTAAAGGCAAGGAGAGTGTAGCCTTAGTTTTCATATCCAAATATTCAAGAATAACTAGTTTTGATTCTTATCCCGTTTCTGCTTTAGGAAATGATGACCTCATAGTCTGCCCGATCAAGTTGTTAGTAGATTCCCACTCTTTCTATAAAAGCATCACCTGCACACCGAAATACATGGGTGCAAAGGCCATTTCTAAAAAAAAATTGTGCTCAAATCTTGGATTTATCGTAAAAAAAAAAATACAGAATTAAATTAAGTAGCTTGAAATTTCCAAGTGATAGGATTTCGAGTCTTGGAACCAATTTTAAAAACACGATAAATCCCAGATTGGGTACAAAAAATTATTAGAAAAGGGTAGGTTGAAATTGTAAAGGTGCAAATATATAAGATGTGGTGCGCTGCAGCCTGCAAGCCAACAGTGTCCCCTGCTCCCAGAAAGGTGCACCACACTACTACTGCAAACCGGGTGGTGAAGCTAACCCCTACAGCCGCCAATGCTCCACCGTTACCGACTGTCTGGAGTTAATATTTATTTTTTTGTTCTGTCCAATTCGGACCAAACATGTTTCTTGTTCTTGATAGAAAAAAGTGTTGTCTTCCATGGTTCATTTTTTCGGGCTATTAGTGAACTCTCTCTCACTAGTCTCTAAAAGAATATTATCGTTATTGCTTCGTCGTGGAGTCGATGTGAGCAAGAGCAATGAGAGAAAATCTAATATTGATGCGAGAATCTCAGCTCAAGACTTGAGTTATACAAGGACATTATATTCTATCTCGAACTAAAAAGGTGCAAGGGCATTTTTGTCATATCGCAAGGCTAAAACCCGACCGGGGAGACAATAATATTCAAGTTGCAAACATAGACAACCATGACACTGCAGCTTCTTTACTCTACCCTGCCTGCAATGGTTAATTTTTCCGCCATTAGCGCAATTCTTGATTTAACTAAATCATAGGCAACCCATTGCGTATTTCTAGAACTTCAATAGCATTTTTAATGTTGTACTAAATGGAACTTGGTAAGGTTAAAAGAAGGCGAGATCCTTGTTCATTATCCCATCCAGTCCAGCATAACAAACATACCTCGTGAACACATAAATTAGAAGAAATTAGTTTCTTTTCACTGAGCTGACCTAATAATTGTACCTTTTCTCTCCATACTCGTTCATATCCAGGAACAGGTTTAACTTGGTACACAATTTTAAATAAATAGCTTACAAAACTAGCAATTCAGTTGCCTTTCTTCTTCTTGGAATTTGAAGACATATAATTCGTATCATGCTCATATGGATATTCAGGCGAAGCATTCCAGAGACCTCCTAGTATAATTAAGTGAACCCCGAGCAGCAGTGCCGATGAATAATTATTTGAGGGATAGATATTCCAGCAACACTCGATTGTCGCAAACAAAATTAAACTGCAGAAAAGATCGACTTCTTAATTTCTCACGAAAAACACCAAGGGCACAAGTAAAGCAAAACAACGAGTTACATTTTCAAGCAGCATACCGTAGCCATGTAGGAAAAGGTGTTCTCCACAATAAATAGGGTAAACTATAGAAATACCTGCATAAAATGCTTCAACTATAAATGATAGTATTTCAAAAATTGGATAAGCATAATGCTAAGCAACAGACATCATGATTACATTGGACGATGGACATGAGATACCTAACATCGATATATTTCGCCCTCTGTTTATAATATCCCCCCCGTCATTTAGAGCATGTTTAGCTAAGCTTTAAAAAAAAAATGTCTTTTTCTAAACATGGATGTGATGACTTTTTTTCAAGTAAAAAAGTTCATATTTTAAGCGTAGCCAAACATGCTCTTCATCCCCAAAAAAATGCAGTGTGCAAATCTCGTTAGTTTCCGGCCAGCTAGGGCAGGTGAGAGGGCAATTGAGGCCTTGTAAAGGTTGCATGTAAGAATGGATGTTTGGGAAATAATTTGAAGTGGTTCTTGCCATAAGATTATTAAAATTCTAATAGATTTTCAATTTCAATGTGCAACTAAACAGTGTGACAATATGATCATTAAAATATGAACCCTTGTCCCTTCCTAAGCAACTAGATAAACCCAAGAGGTAAAGCAGTACTGTCTTGCAAGACTCACCAAGAATAGAACTGATAGTGCAGGGATCGAGCACATACAATTCCAATGAAGTTCCCAACAAACATAGTCGTCGCAATGTCTGAATCAAGTAAACCAATGTTTGACATGCCAATATATAACCATGAAAAGAGATTAGAAGATTTAATAACCATGAAAGGAGGAATCCATTACTTACGCTCCATTCTAATAGATCGGAAATTCGAGTCATGACTGTTGAACTGTTTAAGCGGAAAAGTTCTAAGCTTCATTTGAATAATTCTAGAATGCAAGAGAGAGAACAGCCCTCCTTCGTGCCTGCATAAGTTGGACAAATAAGAAAAGATAGAATAAAATCAAATGATGACTTAAAGAAAACACCAGGGACCTATCGACACAAGAAACTTAGAATTGAAGTCGTATAAACAATTAAACAATATATATTGCCAAGCCCGCATCATAGATAACTAGCAACAGATCATATACTACTCACCGGCACCATCTATAATGGGCAAAAACTGTAAGCAGACTAAGATGAGCCGCCAATAAGAAAAGCGCAAATCCTCTTGATACAAAAACTGGTTCTGGAACAAATTTAAAATTAACAGACCTGTAATCACAATCAAATGTATTTCTTCGTCAACCTTAATTGTATTAGGACGATCAATGTAAGTTGAAAATGTATTCTTAAAATAAAAGAGCTATATATAAAAATTTAGAAGTACTACATATAACTGAAACCAGAAGTCCATTCAAAATGTAACCAGCCAACAGAACACATATCAGATCTTCATATTTTATTCCTCCAAACATCACTCCTTAGGAGCGGAGAATGGGAAGTGGGTCCTTCTATAAACGAAAATTCTAGGTGTAGGGAAAGGATAAACAAACACAGTTCTTCCTAATTCATGCAGTCCTCTAAAAGAGTTTTTTATAGCCACCTGGCTCACGATGTTACAGAAAATTAGAGGCCTGCTTAGATGTTTAGAACAAGCAAAAATGTGTGTATTCCAGCACAAGTCCTTGATTGGATATTGTAGGTTGATAGATTCTGAAACTAGGCATGCCAAATCTTGAAACAAATTTTTCTCAATCTCTTTAATACCTTATGTTAGGTTTTAAGTTGTATTGGCAATTCTTTAGACAAAAGAATTATTATAAAAGGGTTGTAAAAGTTAAGGAATCTTTTGGGGTGATGTATGGATGAACCAGGAGTCTTTGAGTTCGAGTATGGAATATGAAGAAAGAGTCGTTGAAATTATATAGATACTTGAGCGTCCAAAATAGAAATATTGTCGTCCGACTGTCGCTCGAGCGACGGTATTTTTCTAGAAACCCTAGTTCACGATTTTCAAGAGTTCTATCTATCCTATAGGACCTATACTACCCAAATACTTCTTATTATAAATACCGAATGCCCATTACGTTTTTGTGGGTGATTGATCATTATTTTCTACCTTCATAACATCCTTTGGAGATTAACTAACAATTCTATATCTTGAGATCAATCAACCACAAGTTGGGAAAAACATCAAAATTATATAATCAAAAACACCACTTCCTAAATATACTCAGGAAGGTATTTTCTCAATAGCTTTCAAAGGTTGCTGAAAATTGAGGGAAGTTGGACCAAAAGCACAAAAAGAGTACAAGAACAAGGTGTTCTTGGTGATCCATAAGAGATAGATAATTTCAGAATATCGGAAGCAAGTGTGAGTAAAGCACGTTCCAACAGATTTTGAAGATTGCAGGAATTAGATTAGCGAATCTAGTGGGTTTTCTAGGCTGGATCATACTGTAAGTTCTTATTGTCTATAGTGAAAATTACTGACTTATTCACGAATTTTTTAATCCTATGAAGGATTTTCTCCATCAACAAATCTTGTGTTATTTACTGCATTATTTATTGATTGTGGCATTCAAACCATTGGATAAATTGACATGATTGATCACTGTTTAGAAACAATTAAAAAGTGTCTTGTTGCTTTTAATTGTATAATTCCACATGTTGGGTCTAAATATTCGATAATTTAAAACATTCACCTTAAAATGTAAACATTATAACAGTCAACAATAAAATGAAAGCAAAACCAGCATTGATAATTAATTCAGAAGTATAAGCATGCACTGGTATATAAGCCAATATGACCCTTCTCTGGCACTGTCTTTCATTAGACAGCTATAGTTTTGAACCAAGATGTCAAACAGTCTTAAGAGGAATTGCAATCACGATTACAAGACACGGCACGATCACAAAACTAATAAGACTCCTGCTGCTCCCGAATGTATCCTAGATTCCATCTATTATCACAAGATATGGACTTTTAGAAAAAATCAAAGAGGTTTAAGTCGGATGACCACTAGGCACTAGCCAATCAATCAAGTGTAAAATCATTGAATGTGTAAAGTTTGACATATGCAGCAAATTCAATGGGTCAATGGAAGTACCAAAAGTGAATGAAGACACGACCAAGATCGAATGCTTTTGATATATATGCAATTGGATACGACAGCAAGAATGGTAGCCCTAAGACGATCTGCAGAACCATTCACGGCGGATAGATGAAGATTTCAATTAGATACTGCATCCATCTCAAAAATATTTCAATTGTTTTTTACTCACCTGACAATGTAACAGTAAAGGAAATATAAATGGGTTGTCATAAAACTAATATATATTGCATGATAAAAGACAAGTAAATATTTATTTGCAATTAGTAATAACTTTATGCAAAATGGCATTGTTAGATACATTAAAACACCAGTGTAGTAGTTATGCAATATGTCAACATTGTCAAGCTATCAAGCAGAATTGAAAAATAAGCACCTGCACTAGTGCTGCACCTGCTAAAGCAGATATCACCCCAACAATATCCATAGCCTGCATTTCAAAATTTTCCAGCAAACAAATAGAGATTGGTTAAAATGTAAATAGAGATCCAAACTTTTGAAGTGTGAACAATCAAAATCAGTATACCTTCAGCATGAGGAGTAATAAGGATGGAGCATAAAGGAGCACATTCATCTTTACTGAGACCGCTCCACTGTGCTAACAAGGCAAATGACTATAACACGTTTAGTTTCAATAATGTGACACCAATAAGAAACCATAAAATAAATCCATCCACTGAATAAGAAATTGAAATACAGTAAACAGTACCTGAAAATAAGTAAACCTAGATGCCACTTTTGATAAAGAAATGAGATTAGTGCAGCATGAAAGAGAGTTGTTGCAAAACAGTCATTGAACAAGCGAAGCATGAAAATTGAGTGGACTCTTTTAGACAGAGAAAGCAAGGAAAGAGCCCACCACGGGAGCTGCAAGGCAGTTTAATTGGCATTAGCTACCAAAGAATAAAAGTGANTTTAATTGGCATTAGCTACCAAAGAATAAAAGTGAGCAGAGCTTGAATGTCTGAACTTATAAAACTATCTAACAAAGGGAATCAAAAGATGAAATGGTCAATATTAATTTAAACAGTTCAAGCAGCTTCCTTCAAACAATGCAAATATAACACATCATAAATCGAGAAGAAAGTTTCATACCACGTCAGTCTTCAAATAGATGAATAAGACCATTCCAAGATTCACGATGTAGAGAAAGCCAAACAAAATCTGCAATGATGGAAGAACACGAGTCACCACTTATATTATACAAATGAATGCACAAAGACAGCCTGTAGTACAGTTGAAG
>CAIGRT010077562.1:0-35558 GCA_903798405.1 Fraxinus platypoda | reverse complement strand
TGGCATTTCTCTTTATTTTTTTGTAGTGGGGATGCTTGCTCGACGTGTATAATTGTTAGTTGTTTTTTGTCAACCATTTAAATACAAAGTTCAAAATTTCAATTTGAGATATTTCCTTTTCTAAACTTTCTTTACAAATTGTAACTTGTGTTCATTGATTATGACTATTTTGTTAGATTGAAAACCAAATAACAACGGACTTATCATGACTACTTTAGAAATATGGTTATGTTGGTCCACCCAATCCTAGGGACGACGATGATGGAAAAGATAGGCATGATAATGTGTTGTGCCAAACTATTTGAATGTTTTGTTCATGAGCAATTTTTGTCTTAGGTTGATCGTGAGAGGCATTCAGCTTTCTGTCTAATACAAAAATATGTGGATTTGAACTATTTTGGTCAATTTTCTAAAAAACGGCGCCTAAGTGGGAGCAAAACACCTCGCTTCTCAATTTTTTGCACTTTTTCATTTTTTTTTTATTTTTTTCGCTTCTAGGCACGCCTAGCCCGCGCTTTTTTACGTTTTTATTTTTCGTTAATTATTACATAATTTTAAAATTGATTTTAAAATTTTTAAATAATATTAAAATAAGAAAACATCTTTTTTTTTACGCATTTTATAGTTTAAACACACGCAGGTCGAAGTTTGACCTCCACACTTCGCTACGCTTTATTCTTTTTAGAACTCTGATTTATGTACTAAGCTTCAAATAATACTCACATTTGCAACTGATCATGTGAAGAGTTTTAATTATATTGAAGTCGACAAGTAGTAAAAAAAAAAAGTAGTATGATATTAGTGAGGTACGGATCTTGCTCTTTTATAGAATCTTTTTTTATTTAGGTGGTAATTGTTTATATTGCGGGCGTGATCGGTAGAGATTAAAATCGGATTAAAATTGAAAAATTAGCTGTTATTGTTGACTTTTATTAGACGAGTGAGACCCAATAACGACTATATTTTCAATGTTAATTGAATTTTAAGCTTAGCCAAACATGCTCTAAGCATTCTTTAAAATAAGAAAACATTTTTTTTTACGCATTTTAAAGTTTAAACACACGCAGGTCGAAGTTTGACCTCCACACTTCGCTACGCTTTATTCTTTTTAGAACTCTGATTTATGTACTAAGCTTCAAATAATTGTATAATACTCACATTTGCAACTGATCATGTGAAGAGTTTTAATTATATTGAAGTCGACAAGTAGTAAAAAAAAAAGTAGTATGATATTAGTGAGGTACGGATCTTGCTCTTTTGTAGAATCTTTTTTTATTTAGGTGGTAATTGTTTATATTGCGGGCGTGATCGGTAGAGATTAAAATCGGATTAAAATTGAAAAATTAATTGTTATTGTTAACTTTTATTAGACGAGTGAGATCCAATAACGGTTATATTTTCAATTTTAATTGAATTTTAAGCTTAGCCAAACATGCTCGCATTTCTTGGTCTTGTGGTGGTTCCTTCTGCAAAAATAATAATAATAAATAAATAAAATAATCCGTTGACCATTCAATTTATGAAAACAGACACTCAAAAAAATCCGTTGACCTTTCAATATATGGAGGTCAAATAATCAGTGTTCCCTCCAACAAAATCCATCATTTCAGAGCAAGTCCAATGCAATCTTTGTGGGCATGTGGGCCCGTGTGAAAAATGAAAAATATAATGGCAATTTTGCATAGGTATGAACTTACTCCATGTCAAAATATTAATAATAAAAATATGTGTATTTTTGTGTATATTTTTTTATGGCTATTCAATTGCTTTGATTTTTTTTTAATAAAAAATCTATTAACTTTTTTTTTTTAATTATTTCAATTATCCTTGTGCTTCTAGGTTGTAGCTATGAAAGATAGGAAGAAAAAAATTAATGTAAAGATGATTCCAAAGATAAACTTTCAAGCGATGGTTGAAAAATTTGTAGTTTCGGACATAATTATTCTAAAATAAATTTAGCAACATAGGCACACACATCGTTTTGTCTGTTTTATTTATTTTTCTATTCCAATTCACGTTATTTGTATGCACATGAACATGTTTGTGAAATCTCGTAAATTCTTTATACTTTGAAGCAAAATTAAATATTAATTTAACTACATATACAATTAGCTGGATTTTACTAAACTAGAGCTTATAATACACAAAAACAAATATAAATTATGTTATCTAATTTTATGTATCAAATATCTATCGTACAATTTGGACAAATCTCAATAAAGCTGTAATATCACATTTCAATTATTATGTGATCACTTAAAATCGCTAAAAAACATTCCAATACATTAGGACATTATTAACAAAACTACTTCTAAAATTATAACAGTCATCTTGCAATGCTCAATCTCCCACCAGTCGTGCTATAAAATATAAGGTTCGCCTTGTGGGATTCTATTAGCTCTTGCCTCTTGTTGCATTACTCAAAAATTATTGATTCGATAAATTTTTATTGGTTCATATTTTATATTTTTCTCTATTTTCTTCTTTGTATTAATTCCTTATTCCCCTTCATTGGCCTTCTATTCTCCATTAGGAAGAAGTGATAATAGAGCGACGAAGATAATTTTAGCCCATATTTAGCAGATATTAAAATCAAAATTTTAGTAGATTTTAATAAAAGTTGATAAAATGTGTAGTTAAAATTAATTGTTGACTTTGACTTGAGATTTTAATTGAATTTTAATCCAAACCAGACATGAGCTTAATATCTTCTATTTTTTCAATTTTCATAATCAGTCAAATTGTATTCTTCTTTTGAACTACTAATCAGAGTTGAACGTGCATTGCACGTTATTATAAAATACTTTATAAGTATTGTAAAAGTGATATTTGATCCCAAATTATTGGGAGGATTTGACGAGTCTCAAACGAATTAAAGAAAAATTAAAGAAAATAAAATTTAGGATATAAATTNGTATTGTAAAAGTGATATTTGATCCCAAATTATTGGGAGGATTTGACGAGTCTCAAACGAATTAAAGAAAAATTAAAGAAAATAAAATTTAGGATATAAATTTAAGAGAAGATAATTGTACTCTCAAAACTCAATTTCTATTATTCAATTTTTTGGTGATGATGAAATATTACAATTGAGCAATATTTTTATACTACATTAATACATTTGATACAGAAGAATTAAGTGTTAATACACAAATTTAAACACGAATTAAAATTCTTAGATATGTGAATAGAAAAAAATTCACCTATAATAACTCTAAATTCGTGTAGATCAAGATTAATCAAGTCAAAATTAATTCAGTTTAGATTCATGTGAATGTTAATTAACTGAGAATTAATAACATGAAATTCATACATGACAAAGATTTTGTGATATTTATTACATATTGAAAAATAAAAAGTGAGGTATTATTGAAATAAATGAATTGTAGTAGGGTTAAAATCGTCAAAAAAATGATTCTAATTTGATATGATATTTATAAATAATACGAGATAATCATTCTTTTGTTAATTAACCAAGATATGCAAGTTTCTAAAATTCAAAAAAGTAAAATTGAAGAAATTCAAGTGTTTAGTATATTATACGATCATTTTAAGCGTGGAGACTGAAATCAATTTTTTAGTAGATTTTAATAAAGAGTAATGCTATTTATCATTATGATGATAAATCATCAGTAATGTGACAATTTACGTGAAATAATGTGATTGTGAAGTTTACAAAATGTATGATTGAAAAGTTGCGAGTCTCATGAAATAATTGAGATCAAATTTATTATTGATTTTGACTTGGATTATGTTTTAATATATACCAAAAAGGGACTAAAATGAAAATAGGAATATTCTAGCGATTGGTCCTAGGAAACCTAAACAAAGACCTTCCCTCACCAGATCCCATTAAAACCTGATCTTACCCTTTTGATTGAAAAAACCCTAATTTCAATTGGATCTTAATCAAATTATAGTTGGAAAGAACAATTGTAGAATGCCTCAGAATCAGAAACACGGAGTAGATCAGACGGACATTGGTGGGTCCACCCCGAAATCACAGCGCACCAAAATTGTTAAATCTTCTGACGATAATGAAAAAAAGGTAGTAGTAATCCGCACTTCCAGCTTTAAATTTACTGGCCCGTTACGGTAATCATGAAAATAAATTTGGCCATTAATGAAAAACTACTTCTTTCCTACTAAAATTTTTATGATGATTTTGGTAATTATGTTAAATATGTTTCATCATGTGTAGAGTTCGGGTAAGAAGCTTAAAGATTTAGAAATTTGTGTCCCAATTGTGTATGGTAACATTGCGTTTTGGCTTGGCAAGAAAGCTAGCGAGTAAGTTTGCTTCGTTATATTATTTTTTTAGGTTGATGGAGCTGTAATTATCAATTAACTGTTTGATAAAATGCTTGTTTGATTTATTTTTTTTTTTTTTTGTTGGTTGGATTTTAACTAGGTACCAGTCTCATAAATGGACAGTTTATGTGCGTAGCTCTACAAATGAGGACCTGGGAGTGGTGATAAAACGAGCTGTTTTCCAACTACATTCAAGTTTTAACAATCCCACGAGGGTTGTTGAAAGTCCTCCTTTTGAAATATCGGAGTCTGGGTGGGGTGAATTTGAAATCGTCATTACCCTTTATTTCCACAGTGACATTACCGAAAAGCCATTGCACTTGTGAGCCTGCTTTCTTTGATATGCTTGTGTGGGTTTATCATTACATCCATATGTATGTTTGCATGCATAAGATCATATATCTTTGGAAACATGAGGTGTGAATGTGATTATTAGGCCCCAATACCAAGCATTATTATGTCAAAGATTTATGAGTTTACGGAATGATTTTTTTTTTTCCCCTCTTTTTGCTGCTTCTCTTCTAGCTTACGGAGTGGTTTGACTTTTCTCATTATGAATGCAGTCACTATCAAATAGTCTTCTTTATGTTGTAGTATATTCTGTATAAGAAGTTATGATTAAGTGTGAAATCGCTTATAGATATCACCATTTAAAGTTATACCCTGAGGAGGAGTCTGGTCCCATGTCCATGAAGAAGCCTGTTGTTGTGGAATCCTATGACGAAATTGTGTTTTCAGAGCCTTCAGAGGGTTTCCTTGCACGTGTGCAGAATCATCCTACCGTTATTATGCCTAGACTTCCCAGTGGTTTTGCTTTGCCTCCTGGTATGTTTTCTTTATCTTTTTGGTCATCAAAGGATACCTATTCACTATAGTTTGTATACTATTATTTTATTTACTTGTCTATAGTGCCGATGGAGGATATTGAAAGTGGGAAGAGGGGTGACACCAAAAATAATCCCCTAAACCAGTGGTTCACCAATTTCTCTGAGGCCGATGAACTATTAAAACTAGCAGCCGCACGCCAGCAGGTTAGTATGAATAGGAATTTACTCTTCTATTAAAATTATCTACTCTTTATATTTGAGATGGAAGAAGGATCGAAGTTTTACCTTATAATGCTTCAATAATTGTGCTAAATTCGTCCTATCTGGTTGGGAAAAATATATGGGTGTATTGCACTTGTGGTCCCTTATATTTGACCCATTTTGCACATCTATCCCCAACCTTTTTTGTTGGCCTTTAGCTCCTTGACCTTCCAATTCGAGGTGCATCTAGATCCTACTCATGGTTTTTGTCCAACAAAACCATAAACCTGGAATTAAAAGACAAATTTACCCACAATTTTGAATATGCAAAAATAAATTAATATAAAAAAGAAGAAAAGACAAAAGAGGCTATCTTCTTCCTCATGCCCTCACAAGCAGCCCCACCCCAAATCTTTGCACAAGTTACTTTTATGGCGACGGCTATGGATACGCACAAGTGGAAGATGAAAGAAGCTACAAAGCTACATGCCCACAAATCAATCTCTTTATTCTTCAAGGAAATGATCTTGAAAATTATGGATTACAAGTTGAACAATATTGAACAACATTGTGCTATTCAAATTCTTCTTGTCCTTGCTTGCGAAGATGACAATGATAATAGAATTTTTTCCACAAATTTCTAAGATCAAATTGGGGATTATAGGGCGGCGGCTGTTGGGGGAGGGGGAGGGGGTTTTCTTGTTTTTGTTTTTTTCTTCCTTTTTTATACTATATTTCTTTTGCTTATTTACAGTTAAAGAGGTAAATTCGTTTTCATGCCAACTTATAGGGATGAAAACCGGAGGTGGAAATGCACCTAAAATGGACTATCAAGGAGCTAAATGCTAAGACAAAGAGGTTGTGGATAGAAGTGCAAAATTGTCAAAATTTGGGTATTGTTTGTGCATTTTACCCAAAGAAAAATAGAAAAGACTTATCCTTTTCCCTCAACCTCACAATCCCAGCCAAACAACCCTCCACTCTGGTCTTTGGTATTTGCGTAGAGAATGTCCTATTACTATCATCTCCAGTTAGCAAAGATGTGGATTTAAATGGTGCACATTTTTTGAACTCGTGACCACCAATTTTGAAGACCATTTCCTTGAAAATTGAAGAGATTGATTTGAAATGGTGGTGTTCTGCAACTTGTTTCATCTTTCTCTTGCCTGATTCACTTCCATAAAAGTAACCCAGTGAGCAGATTTGAGGCTGCATGGATTGGGGCATGGGGAAGAAGTTGGTCTTTTCTATACTTATTTTTTCTTTTACTTTTTTTAAAGTTGAGGATGAACTTGTCATGCCATTTTGACAGTTTTGCTGGATCAAACTGCGAGTAGGGGATGGAATGTACCTAAAATAATGATGATGAGTGCCAAGAAAATGAGGTTGGGAATAGAAATGCAAAGGGGGTCAAACATAGGGGACAGCTCATGCAATTTAAAAAAGAAAATTTTGCTGGAAACCATTTGCTGGATTCCCAACGAGGCCTAATTAACTCAAACTGTTACTTAAGTTGGATGAACTTAATGCTTGATATTTTTTTAGATACAAAATACATGTGCTAGAGAAACTCCTGTGAATTTGATATATTCTGGGACATTGAAAATATACGTGCTAGTTTAAAAGCAGCATTGTTATATCATTCTTTTTTTCATAGAAAGTGTACTCTGATTTGAAAGTAAGCCCCTGTCAATCTGGCATTGTTTTCCCTGATACATAAACAGTTAAGTTGATGCATGTTCTGCATTCAGCCATGCCTACTCAGCTACTCCTGTCTTGTGAACTGCAGTTATAGCTTGTTTTGATTAGATTTTTAAATATGGAATAAAATCTTCTGTTTCATTTAGTACCATTAGATGATTTAGGTCACATGTAACGTGTGTTTAGATGCTTGAGTTTGTTATCTGCACGGGGAAGGAGGGGAAAAGATGTGCCTGTACGTTTATCTTTATTACTATTAAATGAACTTCTAAATCATGAGATCACTGAGCATGATCTGAGGACATTGCATGCTTTTCTATTGATGCAAATACACCCAAATAATGTGGAAAAACCACTATATTCCACGCGATCAGTTTGTATGCAAGACCAAATAGACTATTATTAACTAAAATTTTGTCGATAATAATTTAAAGGCATTAAGGGACTTAAAGGTTTCAGATGTGTTTTTGCAAAATTAATGCATAGTGAGATATAGTAGACATCAAATGTTTGGTTGAGATGAATTATTTCCACTTCTCTAGTTAAAAAAATTGTTCCTTCGCAGTTTATATGTATACTGGTGCTGCAGGTGCAAGCTCATATTGCTAGACTCAGAAGGCAGTTGAGTTTGATAGACGGGCAGCAACAATTGAAATCTGCATCGGACATGTAAATATCCATTGCATCTAATCTAACCTATTAAATTTTATCATTCCAAGAGATTAAGAGATCGAGGTTTTCAATTCATGTGTGATTGAACTCATTCCTTTGCTACTTTTGTTTTCATTTTTGACATGTGAAACCTTCAATGTATTTCATGGAGGAGGAGAAAAAATTGTAGTCAATTCGATTCTTATATAAGAAGATATGCTTGTTAAGTTCTTTGTATAATTTGTCGGAACTCTTAAAACACTTTCAGCATACTCTACTACATATTTATAGGAATTACTCTCTTTGATTTGTGGTTTTATTCAAGGTTCTGAGAGTTTTACTGCATCTAGCGCACCGTCTTCTCAAACACCAACTATTTAGTATGCATTTCTTGATAAAAAGGCGTCACTACATTGCGAAATTGGAAGATCATAATTATTATTGAGTGGTGAAAAAAAAAAAAAAAGTTTGAAATTTGGAATTGTGTCCTTATCAGTGACTGCATAAATCTCTATCAGTAGGGTTCTTAATCAGTAAGAAATGAGCAGCTATTTATAGAGCACGTTTGGATGGGGCTTAAGAAAAAGTAGGCAAGTAGCTATCTTGTAACACAAGTACTTGCTAAAAAAGCCTATATGTGGGTTATGGGTATGTCATGTGCTTATAAGTTCAATAAGCACAAATGTTTGGATTGATGTGTTTGCGTATAAGCTTTTGATTGTTGCAGAACTCCAATTATATTATGGATAAATCACACGGACCCAGCTTATGGCTTATTTCAATTTGAGCTTGAAAATAAGCCATCCACCTCGCAGTTAGCAGCATCTTTGGATAAATTTAGCTTCCAATTACCAGAATGGATGAAGATATAAACACCTTTTTTAGGATTTCTCCTAATAATAAATTATTTTACCATCCAAGGATGGTATAATGTTAATGTAAGCCCCCATTTGGTTCGGCTAAAAATCATATTTTTAATATATTTTGATAAAAGATGTTAAGTTGAAAAGTTGATAAAAGTTGCGAGTCTCGTGAACTATGTGATTGAAAATAAGTTTAGGAAAATAAGTTTTAAAAAATTGGACTAAACAGGGATGAAAGGGGGTAGTTTCCTCTCAAGTTTTTATCAAGTTTGAACGCATGTCAAATGCACATTTCGAGATCAGGATTAATATCTCTGAAATTTTTCTATTAAATGCTAATGTCTGGATATTTGGGCATTCCGAGTGAACCTAAAGAGTCTGAAAATCCACCATATGGAGGAGCTTTGATGTCTTCAAGTCACAATTAGCCAAGGAAAGAAACAAATTTTGAACTTGCTATTTCAAAATATATTGTAATTTTTGAAGTTGGGGCTAGAAGCCTAGAATCTTAATTACTTCAAAACCATCAATTTGCGCCATTGTTACTCTTTATTCTACCCATCTCTACGACTCTCCTCTTGTTAGTGCAATGCAAGATAATGAACTGGTAGATGTTCAAAGCAATGGCTTAGATAGATGAAAGATGTCGCATCAACGGAAGAACAAGCTCAAGGGCTGAGAAAGTTTTCGATCCTTCGTTGTTCTTACAATCACGATTGCTTTCAGACTTCATCAAAGTAGAACTTGTCTCCCCTATACCACTCAAGCCTCTGCCAAAATGGTATAATTAGAATGCTCTGTGTGTATACCATATGCACAGAGCAGGCCATTAGACTTTCGACTGCTATGATCTTATCCCTTTAGACTTCATATTTATTGAGGTGTTGGGGAAATGGAGTTGAGGAGAGGATTTATTTGAAAATAATTAATAGCACCATGAATTGTGTGATTTGACATTGTTTTCTTGTTCTGCACTAATTGTAGTCTACGAAACACAACATATTTTTGAAATACAGTAAAACTTTTCTCTAGTCATAATGTTGTGATCAAACTAATTTTATTACTAAGAGGAAATTATAACTTAAAAGAGGTGTAGTTACAAAAATTATTTTTGACTAAGTTTTCTTTACTGCTATCGATATGGAAGTATGAACTACATTAATAATTAACTAAGAGCATGTCAAATTGAAGGTATAGGCATTGATAAAAGAGATAGATATAGCTTCCAAAAACTAGTACATCTATGTAGGGTTAGAAGTATGTAGAATCATCTTAAACCTTCGGTGTAACATACCATATATTTTTTGCAATATATTGATGATTATTACTGTAGAGATAAGTTCCTTAAATCAGAAAATTAGAAAAATTATAACTCATTACAATGTGGAGTTTATTCTTATTTATTACTGGCCCAAGTTGCGACCAAATTTTCTTTTATGACTACATGGAGGTTATTCTTATATAGAATTTCAATCTTATTTATTGTATAACATAACGACTTTTAAGGTTTGAAGTTTTGCTCTCAAGAAATTAGTGGCACTTTTCACACATGAAACAATTATACTATTTACTCCATTTAGGCTTGAACTGAGTATGTGAGAAAGTTTACTTATCATTGATTATGTTTGTGCATGCTATCAACCACATCTTTGGGTTATTATATATTGTTGATATAGTTCACTTGGTCATTTGTTGCAAAAAGGGAGTGAGATGATGGTATTTTAAATTTAGTCATGACGTTTTAGTCTAATTAGCCATGGCGTTTTAGTCTAATTTAATTGCATTTTAGGGAAAGTTTGCAGTAAGGGGGAGATGTTTGTATTTTATGATAGTATTGAGAGTTTTGTATTTAATGCTTAACTTTTTTGAGTTTTGATGTTTTGTGATATTAATATTTCAGTTGGTGTTTTGATTAACATTAGTATTACTTCGCAATCTAGCTAGCACATTTATGATAATATGTTTCAATTGTTATATTTTTTGTTTCACATACTTTTACATTTGGTTTTAAGTTGTTGATTTCAAGAAACATGTTTAACAAGGAATGCAAGAGACATACATTCAGTTTGATGGGTAGATTAGTTTTTTTTTTTTACTTCCTTGACTTATGTTGTATAGTTTTGTCATGGAATGCCAAATGAGGAAATTGTTAGGTTTTAAGTTGTATTAGCAATACTTTAGACAAAATGATTATTATAAAATAATTGTGAAAGTCAAGGAGTCTTTTGGGGTGTTGTATATATGAATTAGGAGTCTTTGGTTTCGAGTATGAAATATGGAGAAAGAGTCGTCGATTTTAGGCTAGTCTGCCGCCGAGCTGATGCTCGAGCGCCCAAAACAGAAACATTGTCATCCGCCTATCGCTCGAGCAATACACTTGTTGCTAGCCTGGTGCTCGAGTGAAGATGTTTTTCTAGAAAGCCTAGTTCGCGATTTTCAAGAGTTCTATCTATCCTATACTACCTTAATACCTCTTATTATAAATACCCAATGTCTATTATGTTTTTATGGGTGGTTGATCATTATAATACATCCTTATAACATCATTCTAAGATCGAAGAACGTATCCAAACATTGAGATTAAACATTTGATTGAGATCAATCAACTACAAGTTGGGAAAAATATCAAATTCAAATAATCCAAAACACTCACTTTCTAAATATAATTAGGAATGTATTTTCTCAATAATTTTCAGATGTTGTTGAAGATTGAGGGAGGTTGGACTAGAAGTACAGGAAGAGTACACGAACAAAGTATTCTTGGTAATCCACGGGAAATAGACAATTCCAGAAGATCGAGAGCAGATTTGAGTAAAACGCATTCCAACAGATCTTGGAGATTGCAAGAATTAGATCAGCGAGTCTAGTGTGCTTTCTAGGCTGGATTATACTTTAAGTTTTTATTGTCTATAGGGGAAGTTACTGGCTTGGTCTCGGAGTTTTTACCTAATTAAGAGTTTTCTCCGTCAACAAATCTTGTATTATTTATTGCTTTTTTTACTATTGTGACAATTCAACATAGGATAAAATTAACTTGATTCACTAAACGTTTAGAACGATTAAAATGTGACTTATTACTTTTAATTGGTAAATTTTGCGTTATTCACCTATTTAACGCATCTCTATGTGATTTTGGGGTCGAACTCGTAACTTTCGAAAATATTTTCGTTTTTTTGTCAAATATGGATGATATCTGATTGGATAAGCCTTCGTTGTTAGCAATGAAATTCATTTTAGGAATAGGCATTTTAATAGGAATCGAACCTTCCAAATCGAATCAAATGTTCTTGGAAAAATTAAGAATCAAGACCGAGAATCGACTAGTATCTAGATGGTTTTTGGTTCTTTAATTGCAACTGTGGATACCGATTCTAGAACTGAATTTATCATTTTATTTATTTTTTATGATTTATTTACTTTGACTCAATGACCCGATTGGATGCAAAAGAACCAATGGGATTGAAAGAAAAGTTGACAATGTTGATTGTTATGCTATTTTCAGGTGAATGGATTTATGTTATTTTTAGCATATGTGGAATCTTGTATTTTTTTAGTTTTGGATTCTAGTTTTTGGTTTATTTCGTTGGGTATGTAATTTGGTGGCATATTTTATTAGATATTGGCTATTATTAAGGAAGATATTGGATGTTGTTTGGTGGTTTATTTATGGTAGATTAAGAAAGTATTGAATGTGTATTTTGTGACATTTTTTTATTTTTATATTTTTGCTAAGACAATTTGTATTGTCAGCTTGCAATTTTTTAAAAAATGTTGTGGGTAAAACTTCCTGAACCAGAATCGACAGTTCAAGTTTGGTTATAGTAATTATGTGGAGCCCAAAAGTTCAATTTATGAAATATTTGAAGTATAATTAGTGATTCAAAATATTGAAATACTTGTACCAATCCACTGGACACCCATGCCTAATTAGTTCTTCTCTCTTGGTATAAATACTCACACTTGTTGACTACCGAAGGTAACATGTGGAAAGGAATGGAGTTGGGATCTCTAGACAATGTCATCCCATCAAATTTCGAAGTCAACTAATATCTATTATTCCTTGGCCAACGAGACGAGCCATGTGATAGTCAGCTAAGTAAAAAGTAAAATAAGAGATCACGTAAAATTTGCACTCCATTTCACCTCACCCTTCACATGTGCCCTTTGAGGTGATATGTGAATTCTTTGAATGCCTCGTACAAAGGGATTAATTTCGGGGCGAGATGTCACCTCCTGTTGTAGTGCATTTTCGAAGCGTTTGGCATATTCTTTGAAGGGAATCTTCCACAAACATCGCCTCGGCTAAGATACTCCGTACATTTGACAAATTTGACAGCCCTGTATCAGACTTGTTCAATCAAGTTTTCAATCAACAGTTTATTTTAATCACACATTTCATAAAATCTACGACTTTTATCAACTTTTCAACTATAAAATTCATCAATTTTTATACAAATTACTAAAACTTTTATCATAAACTTTGTCAAACAACTTATATACCTAATCCTTATTAATTTAACTGTAAAATAAATCTTAGGGCGTGTTCGGTAGAGATTAAAATCGAATTAAAATTGAAAAATTAGTCGTTATTGTTGACTTTTATAAACGAGTGAGACCCAATAACAACTATATTTTCAATTTTAATTCAATTTTGAGCTGTACCAAACAAGTTTTTAATTTTCTCTTGAACTCAAATCAAGGACAATTTCGGAATTTCCAAAAATACCCTCATTCAACTAAACGGATAAATACGATTAGTTCCCTCCCTCAGCGCAAAATTCCCACTCTTTCTAGTAAGGTTTCTGCAATGTCGCACCTTTTAATCCACAATCCAATCTTCACAAAATCATGTTCAATTCCAGCCTCTAGAAGATCCACACGATGGATTTACCCAGTTGCGTTTATGCCTCTCCTGCACCCGCCCCACCGGATTGTTGCCCCCAGCACTTGCCATGGCCGGAACACTATAATCAAATGTATGGCGAACCCTAGGAGAGTGAAAATGGTGGCGAAGCAAATTAGGAGAGAGCTATCTGATATGTTACTCACTGATAAGGTTTTGCAATATGCGGTTTTGCCCGAAACTGCTTTGGGCGCGGATAGATATCTGTCCTCACTTACTACCATCAGTGATGTTGAAGTTTCAGCTGATTTGCAGGTTAGATTTTTCACTGGTGAGAGTTTTTAGTTATGCCTTAGATTATTAATTGGCAAGGTTGCAAGGGTAAGTTAATTTTTTGAGTTTCGAAAATATTTCCTTGAGTTTTAGAAGAGCTTTGGTTTCCGAAACCTGGACAGGAAGCAAAATGCTGCATTTTAGAAGTTTCGTGCAACATAGATTATTAGTACAATTGTGGGGGTTGAATTTTGATATATTTGTTAATAATAGAAGACTTCAATAAATGGGTGATTTTGTTGTCAAAGATATGTGGAATTTTCAAGGCAAATGATGTGAATGTTCAATTGCAGCAGGATTTGGTTTGAGAGACACGATTGGGTTCAAGGACCAAGTATTTTATTAAAAGTATCTGGTAGAAATAAGTCATTGCCAATGAATTTCTAGGATTTTACTGTCTCAATAATACACCCTTATTACATAGTTCATGATCTGTAATTCATTTATCAATTATAAATTCTTATTTTGGAGGCGGGGGGGATCAAATTCTTGTTATTGAGCAAATGAACAAAATGATTGAATATTATTCACTTCAGAAATGGAGATACATTCAGCTCTATAAATATACACAGTTAACTAACTCTGACTAACTCCAGCTGTACACTAGCTAATTCCAGCTGTCCAAACTAGTGCTAACTAACTTTAAGTTGCTTAGTAGCCGTTACTAACTGTTACATAAGTTTTAATACTCCCCCTCACGATGGTCTATGGACTATGGAGATTAATGATAGCCATCTTGGACAATAAAGGGAATAGAAGTGATGCAGGTAGAGGCTTCGTGAAGATGTCGGGGAGTTGGTGTTCAACAGGTAGTAGTTTGATGAATCCATCATTGATCGTCCCGGATGAATTATAACTTGTGTTACTCCTTGCCTCCGAGGCCTAGTGAAATGATGCCACGTAGCACGACACGTGGGCAAAGAGTCAACAAGAAAGTCAAAAGAAGACCCAGGAGGTCAAACACACAAAGAAGGCAAACACGCCGAGGTCCTCACGCAACAACCGAAGTTCTCACACTGCATGACGAAGTCCAGGCTGAGGTACTTCTTCGAAGACAAAGCTGCCTAAGGAAGCTAAGAAAGGAGCCGAGGTTTCCCACTTAGAGAAATACCTCGAAGACTCCTCCGAGGCTCTCAGCTTATCCGAAGCTCGTAGCTGAGGCTTTTCCACTTAGAAGATCTCTGTGAAGTGATTGATATAACACTTGTAATAAAAGTTTGTCAGCATGTCAGCCTATTGTATAGGCGGCTGACCCCCTTATCAATGTATTAATTGTATGAATAGACAGTGATGTGACGTCTCTATTAGGAAGATAATGCCACGTGGTTTTGATCAAACGATTACCACGTCGGCCAAAATAGTATAAATAGGTTCTTTGTGTAATTTAGAAAGGGTTGGATGATGAATTGAGAACTCAAAATACATAATCACTTGAGTTCATTTTTGGTCTCTTGGGCATATTCATGAGTGAAAAATTCTTGCATACGATATAGCAACCTGAATGCACATCATATCTATCCTTCCACTTATTCACGTTTGCGATTATACAGTTTAGTTTAATATCAGTCAAGCAATTATTGTTAGCGCGATCACTTTTGTTCCATTCGCCGGAGCTCGAACAGCTTTGTCTCTCGCCGCTAAGTACCTCCCGCGTTTATCCTTCCCGTGCTACCATCGTCATTCCGGTAGAAATGCGTCGGAACCATACTTGACTTGGCGTGAGTGGGTCCGGCATCTGTTGGCTCATTTTCGGTGGTCAACAACTTGGTTATTACAAAAGGTGAGTGTTGGTGTAGTTGAAGAGATATGAAAATCTTGAAGCAATTGATGAATCCATACAATTTCACTGGTTGTGGATGCCAACGCACGATATTCTGCTTCAGCTGATCATTTGGACACGGTGCTCTGCTTCTTAGCTTTCCAAGACAATAAGGAATCCCCAAGAAAAACACAAAAACCCCTGATAGACTTTCTTGAATTTAGGCATGAACCCCAGTCTACATCTGCAAAGGCTCGGAGCTGTAGGGATGATTCTGCAGAAAATATAAGACCTTGTCCTGGAGTGGCTTGAGATATTGTAATAGATGATGGTCAACATTTAAATGAGGCTTCCGAGGCTAAGAAACAAATTGACTGAGTTTGTGGACAGCAAATGTGATATCAGGCCTTGAAATTGTTAAGTAAAGTAGACGCCCGACTAACTGCTTATACAAAGAAGCATCATCTAGTACCTCCCCCTCAAATGAACTCAGTTGCGCTTTAGGATCCATAGGCAAGATGGCAGGTTTGCATGCCAGAAACTAGTGTCTTCAAGTAATTGGAGAGTGTAACGGCGTTGGGATAAGACAATTCCCTTGTCTGATCTAGCAATCTCCAAACTAAGAAAGTACTTTAGTTTACCAAGATCATTGAGCTTGAACTGTCCATGTAGGAACTTTTTTTTAAAAGAATCATTGTCTTTTGATTCGAACCATTGATGACTTACCAGAAGCTTTAGTGAACAGAGAATAGTCAGACTTGGATTGGTGAAGGGCATGAAGTAAAAGAGCCAGTGAGAGCTTTGAAAACCATTGCCTAGAGGCCTGTTTGAGTTCATAAATTGATTTGTGTAGTTTGCAAACCAACTGCTCCCTTTGATTACCAGCAGGAATGTGAGGATCATAACCCAAAGGAAGGTCCATATACATTTCCTCAAAAAGATTTCCATGTAGAAATGCATTATTGACATCTAGTTGGATGATGTGCCATTTGTTGATAGCTGCAATGCTTAGGAGAATGTTCACAGTAACTAATTTAGCAACTGGGGAAAAAAATCTCAAAGAAATCTTGTGTGTAACCTTTAACCACCAAATGTGCTTTGTATCTATCAATATTGCCATCAGAATTGTACTTAATTTTGTATATACACTTGCAACCTATGGTATGTTTGCCTTTAGGTAGAGTGGTAACAATCCAAGTGTTGTTCAATTCCATTGCAGCCAATTCAGAAGCCATAGCATCATTCCAATGATTAAACTTCACAGCCTCGTGATGGAACTGAGGTTTAAAGTTTTGAGGAAACATCGAACTGATAAGTGTTATGAGAAGGAGAAAATTTTTCATATGTGAGATATTTATTTAAGGGATAGGCTAATGAGGAAGTAGGGGGCTGTATATTTGTCAAGAGGTTGCACTGAAAATCTTGAGATAGGAGGGTGGTTTGCAAGTCCTAGTAGATCTTCTAGGAATGGGAGATGATGATGGGTAATGATCAGAACTTGGAGGACAGTCTGCGGGGCAAATGAGTAGGACTGATGATAGCATTATCAGTAAGGTCATCAGTTAATCTAGGAATGGAATGCTGACTCTGGAAATTAGATGTAGGTTTAGGTATAACTAAGTCAGAGAATGGATTGAGCAAATCAGATGTATGTGGGATAGATTGGAAGGGAAAAATATGCTCATGAAATATGACATCTCTAGAGACAAAAGGATTTGGAAGTGATATCATACAATTTGTATCCTTTGATACCAGGTGGATAACCAACAAAGACACAAGTCTTGGCTCTAGGATGGAATTTTGTGCGATGAGACTGGAGTGGATGCAAAACATAAGCATCCAAACACTCTGAGTTGGCTATAATCTACTGGGTAGAGAGGATGGAGTCTTGTTTTGTAGAAATGGTGAGGGTGTTCTATTGATGAGGAATGTGGCTGTGAGCACACATTCACCCCAAAATAGAGCTCTAGCTACATTAAGTAGGTGTTAGTGTTTTCTTTCGACAACTGAGTTTTGTTCAGGCATTTCTACACAGGAGAATGATAAGATCCCGGGGCTGGTATGGTTGATAAACTACAGATTCCGGCTGTGCGGGTTCTCAACAACACAGTAATTTGTGAGAAATCTTATACTTATATATGAACCCCTGGTTAATGAGCTAATAGATAGCGGGTTGAACTTGAATTGAGGTGCATACAGGATATCAATAAGATTGAGATTGAGATCACAGAGATTTCAATATTCACAAAGATTATGGTTTATTACCATATTTATATATATATATTGTAATTTAGGTAGTAATTACTATTTACCTAAATTGTATCATATTACCATGTATATACGGCATATTCATCTATATAATACAAGGTATCCCGAACGGGAAGTTCATTCAATTAAAATATTTACATAGTATCAGAGCTTGCCTTTAGGACTCATCGCTTAAAATAAGGTGAATCAAAATTCAAATGCCGAGCAGGAAGTCGATTAAACAGATATACAGATGTGGAAATAGCTTCGACCCAAAACTTGGGTTGAACCGAAGATTCCAAGACAGGACATCTTCGAGTACCCATTCAGATGTTAGTCTTACAGTTCCAGTGAAATGTAAAGGAATTTTTGTGTGATTTGGCAATGTAACATGTGTTCTTAACTGCCTTCAATGTGTGAAAAGCTGAATGACTGAAACAAATATGGCTAGTTGCCCCTGAGTCCACCACCCAATATCTAGGGGAGTTGAATATTGGATTGAGAGATGTGGAGAGGCATATACCTGACACATGACCTGAATTGGTATTGGCTTCAACGTCAACCTTTGTTGCAGAGAGGTGTGCTTAACATACTCATCAATTGTTGGTATTGATCAGGATTCAACTTTTGCATAAAGTCACCAACATTGCCATGTGTTTGGTCTGGAATAGAAGCAGTTTGGTTAGCAATAGCATGATTTGTTTGATTAGTATAACCCGATTGATTGCTTGGATCAAATTTCTGCTTTGCCTTATATCGTGGCGGGTAACCATGCAGTTTGTAACATTTATCAACAGCATGACCCGCATATCCACAATAAGTGCGGATAGGTCTCTCTCTTTTCTGAATTTTAATGTAAGATCGTCCTACATTTGACCGCTAAGCATCATTCTTGGCATTTTCTTAGCATCATTCTTGGCATAAAATGCCATGGAATCAACAACACCAGATGTTGCAGTGGTCATATTTACAATACTTTGATGTTCCTCTTGAGAAATAAGTGCAAACACTTTATTGATTGGGGAAATAAGCAGCAATTGACCTCTGATTTGGGCAAAAGAATCATTTAATCCGATTAAGAATGACATCACATATTCCATGTCATAATGATCAGCCAACTTCTTAATACCTCCACAACTGCATTTACCACAAGTACACACAGGTCTATAGTTGCTAAGTTCTTCCCAAATAGTCTTTTAGTTTAGTGAAATAAGCACTAACAGATGATTGTCCTTGTGTGTGATTCATTAATTCACATCTCAATTGAAAGATTCGAGGTCCATTTCTCTGTTTCAGATCAACCCAGATATCATGTGATGATTCAGAATAATATTATGCTTGCTGATATTTCCTTTGAAACTGAATTGAGAATCTAGGAAATCACAATATTGTTGTTGCGGATCCAAGAGTTGAGGAGATTGTCATTATCTTTAGGTTGAGTTATGGATCCATCTATAAAACCCAACTTGTTCTTCACAAACAAAGCAATGATCATAGCACGATTCCAAGAAGTGTAATTATCACCTTTAGCTGCTGCGAAACAAGCATGAGACCAAGATTATCTGAATGATGAGGTATGGGCTAGATCCATCATCAATGGCGGAATAATTCATTGATGAAGAAGAAGAGTTGGTCGATTGATTCTGATTTGAAGCATCTGCCATGATGAATCAGGAGCTTCAATGAATGTCTTCAATGGGAACTGAATGAGTCCGAAGGCAAGGAAGCACAATACTGCTCTGATACCATATTGAGCAAATGAACAAAATGATTGAATATTATTCACTTCAGAAATGGAGATACATTCAGCTCTATAAATATATACAGTTAACTAACTCTAACTAACCCCAGCTGTACACTAGCTAATTTCAGCTGTCCAAACTAATACTAACTAACTTGAAGTTGCTTAGTAGCCGTTACTGTTACATCAGTTTTAATACTTGTAATAGCAAGTGCATTAGGTAAGAGGTCTAAAATCCCCTCACTGCCTCACATATCCTAAGGTCGTTGGTCCATGATATATTTATACTACTTTGAGAGGTGATTAACTAGGAACTGAAGTACTGTGCCATGACTTTTGCATGCTAAACTTCATTTTCAGTTGTGGATGCTTTGTCACAAATGTTGGATATTTCAGTGTGAATGAGAAGAGGGAAGATGGAGAATTTGATTTGTCCCGAACTGTGCCTGAAACATTTATATAATATCTGAAGATCAGAACTTCAAATCATCCGTTCATTTAATTAAATTTAACTGTAAACTAATGATTATATTACAGATCCCATTTCAAGAGAAGTATCAATGTCAAAATGTAATAGAAATAAAAAAGTATATCTTCACTATTCAAGAGAAGAATAGGAAGTATGTTCTATGTTTGGAATTAAAGTAAAGAACCATAGCATAACATTGCGGCTGACAATATAACATGTCATCCTAAAAGCACAAAACACTTGCCACTTGTGGGGTGTGCGTGTGCATTCTATCAAATTTAAATTTTCAATCTTCTATTTACATTTGCAGGTGGCATTACAATAGGAGTTAAATTAAATTTTTTGCATATGCTTTAAATTGATGCCCTTTAATGTCATAAACTAGGTGTTTTGGACAGTCTCAGGACACAACAAAGATCCATCTGTCCCTCTTTCTCCTTCTTCATGTGGGAATTTTCAAATGCATGTTGACCGAGATGTTCTGAAGAGATCTCTTGATTTCCTAGCTATATTCTAGTAATTTTATTGTTTTCCAGGTGGATTTGGCTTCAATATTTGTGGGCAAACTATCTATAAGCAGGGATAAATTTCACGCCTCAAAATCACTATTTGTTTCTGATTTCCTTCCCTACGCATTTCAACATAATGACTTCTCAATGCATCAGACAAATTTTGGAGTATGACTTAGTTCACCATTTCCCCTAGATATTAAGGGATTGGCACTGTAATATCTCCCATAGGAAGGTTCTTTATGTCTTGCATATGTATGAAATTCAAAGGAAGTTGCATAAAATAGAACTGACGAGAACTGAGAAATGTATGGTTCATCTTTATGTTGTACTTTTTATGCAAAAACTCATTCATCTATTGCGCATTTCCCTTTGTAGGTTGTGAAAGTATATGTGTCTGTTTTTGGCGATGAAAGAGGAAAAGAAGTAGCACTGGCTGGTTTGAAGTCAAAAGCAAAATATGTTCGAAGTAAGCTGGGGCAACGTATGAAGTTGCGACTGACTCCTGAGATCCGTTTCATAGAAGATGAGTCTCTAGAACGAGGAAGCAGGGTCAGAATTCATCTTAATTTTACTTTCTCAGTTTCGTATGTTTTATCGTATGAGTTTCTAAGAGTACGTTTTACTTCATTTGGTGTCACCGTGTTACTTAAAGCAGCTTTATTTTGCAGTTCCCTTTCAGGTTCTTTCTTCAAATTCAAGTTCTCTTCTCACCGGTTGCACATTTTGAATCATCTACCTTTGTCTTTGATTTAACCAGCTAATTACATTCTTTGTTGAGAGTGACAAATTGTGCTGACCCGATATTATATGATAAAGGTTCTTCATTCATCTATTTATAAAATGAAAGCATATTGATGTGCATAGATATCACTAGCAGAAAAGGCATTTTGCGTTTTTATTAATTGTGTTCTGAAATTCTGAAAATAATTTTAACACTTCTCTGGCATGATTCTGAAATCTCTCTGAAGCCGGTACTAGGTGATGCACAAAATTTGAATAATGTTCTTAGAGTACAGACAAAGAAAAGTTTCATATCAAGTCAGATTTTATTTTTATTACATTCTAGATAATAGATTTTGTAGACAGGTGTGTATATGAATAGATTTTTATGGATATCTATAGATTCACCAGTAACTATGATTAAACTACTAATAGCATGGTTGTTGTATACTTTTAACATTTATCTGTTTCTAGAAACCTATAAAGTTGTTTCGTCCTCGTATCTTTCCCGTATTTTATTTTTGGCTTTTCATGTTTTCTCAAATTTATATACTGTCTTGTCGACATCTAAAGTCCTAACCTATGCTCCATGTGTCCACTGTGATTTCTATATTTTCCAAGAAACTAGAGACTGCTAACCTTCATTGTTTATCAGCTGTTGCTCCGTAATCCTCTCTTTTCCTTGTATTGATTTTGAACTTTTTGGTACTTTGGCAGATTCATATTATTGGCTTGTTTGGGCCGGATTAAAATCTGATTTTAATTCAAGTCAAAGTCAAACAATCAATATTAACCACATCTTTCATGGGTCCCACAACTTTTCAACCACACATTTCAAAAACTTCTATCACAATCTACTAAAAATCTAATTTTAATCCCCACCAAACACCCTCTATGTATATTTAATAAATGATAAAAATAAATTAAGAGCCCGTTTGTTTTGGATTAAAATTTGATTTTAATCTAAGTCAAAGTCAAAAAATCAATATTAACCACATTTTTCATGGGTCCCACAACTTTTCAACCACACATTTCAAAAACTTCCATCACAATCCACTAAAAATCTAATTTTAATCCCTACCAAACACCCTCTATGTATTATCCATAAAATTCACAGTTTCCTCCATTTGTTGTTAAAGAAATTGTTCGTCTGCAATATCTTGTGTTTTATTCTGGTGTTCCTGCAGATATTATTAAGACGTTTTATGCTGTCATTTTGATGATATCTAAGTTACGCAGTTTACATTTATGCACGCTCTCACGTGCAGCTGCACATGCACGCACAGTCCGGGTTCTTCGTGATTGTCCTGAATTTGGATTCTAAAAAATACTGAGACTTAATCTCAACTTTGCCTTCCTAAATGCAAGTTCTCACTTGCCATCCTTGTCTCCAAGAACCTACAGTTTTGCGAGCTTATTGAGATCACACTATGCTTACTGATCAATGTTGTTTGTGAACTTTTGCAACCGTGGAAAGAGTAGTGCACTGGGGATTTACTTGTCAGTGTACTTTGAGAAATCTAACATGTCGTGTATTCTTTGTTTAAATAGCTTCTTGCATGGCATCCAAAACCAAATCAGAATCAATGGAGGGTTTTTATTCCTTAACTATATGCATGCCCTGTTTTCTCGTCTTAACTGTAGAATAACATACCTTTTCAGGTAATTGCTATATTAGATAGTATAAAGGATGAAAATGATAAGAAAGCTACAGAAGGTCAAGCTGAGGATCTGCAGGATTCATCCGGTCTAAGCAATGATGAGTGGGAGGGCGATGACCTTGATGATGAAGGCATCATATATGTAAAGTAATTTTGTGCAGATTCTCTGAACTGGTACGAGTTTGAGGCATGGGTTTGCTTCTTCACGGGTCAGTTATTTACACACCAAAGTTAAACTATAATTTACTGTGGTTAGAGCCTTATTTCATGATAGTAAGTGGCGTGCATATTTTGTTCCATCACAGTTATTGTCATGCCCTAGTAACTTTGTTGATATAAAGTCATCAATCAGATCTGGGAATACTACAGTATTTTGTGAAGGACTGTATGCATGAATGTAAACTCTTATGTTCTTGGCATTAAGAAGGATTATTGTTTGGGAAGGGAGAGAACAATTGAAATCTTTGAAAATGGGGGGCTATTCTGATATCACACTTTTTTTGTAAGTGCGTCGCATTTTAATTGTATTGAAGGTCCCTATACCCTTTTAACAGGATTTTTGGACGAAAATCGCCATCAGGGACAAGATGTGCAAATTAATGAAATGTATAAGAGTGCGATAAAAAGTAAGTTGAGGACGTAAGTATGACAGTAAGTAGAGGTTAGGGACCTTTAATACAATTAAAAATTTATTGTATCCTAATAAACTTTGATGTGAACATAATTGACCTTTTAAAATTAGGTAAACATACCTTTTTATGGTCAAAATCCCACTATACCCTTGTTCCTTCCACACTTGTTCTACCCCACCTCACCTCACTGTTTTTCTCATCCACTTTGGGTTCACTCGGGAGCATAATGAGGATTACTAGTATTTGAAGCTTTGGGAGAAGGATCCTGTTATGCTTCTCTAACTCGACAGCTATCTAAATAGTATCGATGATCTAAACAAGTTTAACACTGCCAAAAGAAGCTCGACTGCTCTCTAAATGTTATCAATGGTGTGAACAGGTTACTGCTGCCAAACAAGAAATACTACTTGCTGTAAGGTTTTTATTGCCTTCGGTGGTTTAATGCTTGGATGCTGCCTTTGCCTCCCATTTTGCAGGGTTGAAGCTTATCGTTATTTGCTCCTTTAAAGCATCTCCTTCCAACCTGTTTGCGCAATGGAGATTTAACGGAGTTTTCATCTTATCTGATCCATCCAGACTGGACGCAAGAAGAAATCTTAGAATATATATAGGTAGTTCATTTTCCTTGCAAAGCAGAAAACCCTTTAGGCCACAAATATTTGTAACTGAATGCTGTTCGATTTCATTACTGATGGACAAATATTCTTTCATCGACATTGTCAATATAATGCGGAAATTGCCAAAGACAGGAGGCCAAAAAGGCTGATTGATGTCACAATTCTCAACAAAATTGAACAGTTACAAAAAGAGAAAAATATGGTCCTGTGCATCAGGCCACAGTGAAATACCCCCTTTTTTCATTTATTATTTCTATTATCGGACCATAAAACACCATGATGCTCTTCCTCAGTGATGATCTTTGGCTTCAGCTTTCTTATGAGACTTGGCCTTGGCCTGAAAAAATGACAAAAAAATGTAACAAATAAGTATTCTCTCCACTATTACTTGCGAATATAAGCACATGACAGAGTCGTGAAGGGAAATGAAACTATCTTCAAATATTTGTCTTGAATCACGAAATACAAGGCACATAAAACTATAGACTAGCCTTGATACCATTGGGAAATGAAAATCAAACCAACATCTCAATCAACAGATGCAAGAACATAAAAGTTTCAGAGTCTTCTGCCTCATATCAGGTAATGATATCAGAATGTGGTAAGAAGGCGACTACCAAAAATCGAGATCCAGGCATAAGAAATATTTTTTTTCCTTCCGGAGAAAAGAAACAAATGAGAAGCACAATGTTACTTCTCAGAGTAGCAAAATCACAAATCCTTAGCACAACTGATTACAAATTCCAATGTCGACATGAAAATTGTCGTTTAGCTTTTAATCAAATATCTTTGCTTAATTGCTTGTACGAAAATTATTCAAGTATAGTCATAACGTATTAAAAAGTATAGGGCTCAAATATAGACTAACGTATTAATGACATCAAATATGTAAGAATTAATTCATAAAAGTAATGTCACGACACCAGGAGGAGGTTGTTGCCTTAATTCTAATTGGAATAAGCTCACTGAGTATTGAGGATGAGATTTTTCTACGGCCCTCAAGTGTAGAGAAATTGAACTTCCTTCTATACTTAATATTTATTAGTCTTATTAACAATGTCTCAACAAAAGCACAACCTATACACAGAAAAGGTTAGAACTGACAATTAAGTTTAACCAATTTATTTAGATAAGGTTTTACTTCCGAGTATTAGAGCATATTTTTCCTAGGTTATTTGAATTTGCATAACTTCTATGAATCAACCTTTGTTGTGCGTTGCAACGATCTAATTGTGACTCACATCCCTCCCCTTAAGCCGGCTTTAAGGGATGAATTCTACTCATTGTGGTATGTATAAAAGTTGTCATTACACATGTTTAGTATTGATACTGGATAGGATCAAACAGTATTACAAAACAAAAAGGTTAAATTCTTGTTCATAGTGTCCAGGACGACCTACCAAGTGCCTAGAGTAGCCTTGAGAGGTTGCTCAATTGGTTAGACCTTGAATTTGCTCCCCAATAGTCACCCGTTCGAATCCCCTCAAGGCCACTGACGTGAGTAACCGACCGTAAATTTCAGAGTCCCGTGGGATTAGTCGAGGTGCGCGCAAGCTAGCCCGAACATCCACGGTTATTAAAAAAAAAAAAAAAGAGCCTAGATTACCTTTGCGAATTTCGTGCTAATTTTTATCTACTCTTATTTAATCCAACCAAAAATAGAACAAGTTTTCACAATTTGTAATTCAACAATCATTTCAAAACAGAATAATTCAACCCATGGAGGCCAGATCTACAAATCACCAACACCTTCCACCCAAATTAAACATCAAAAACACCATTCAAAGATCTAGAATTGAAAAATCAACATCTCAAATCATGAACAACACTTTCATTTCCATTTCCCAGTAAACAAAAATCAATCTAATAAGAACGAGAAAGAAATTACCTTAAGAATCTTAAGCTTCATATTTCCGTAAACGAGGCCGAACGAAAAGGCAGACACCCGAGCCACCTGCAATTCATTGAATTTATTTATTTTTTAAATATACACAGGATCTATTTAAAATACATGAAAAACGTAAATCGGGAGAAAACAGTAAAATGGAGGTACCAAAGCGAGGGTGCTGGTGCCGGAGTAGGGTCCAGGAGGAAGCGCCATAGTTGAGAGTTGACTGAAAATATAGGGAAAAATCTCAGCCTTCAATTTGTTCTGCTAAAACCTCACAGGATCTTTCGGTAGCCCTAATTTTTTATTTTGTGTGTTTGGTTTGGGGTTCCTTTCCTTTTGCTTTGTTAAGGAAAGTTGCAGAATTGGTCCTCTACTTATAGCGCTTATATTTGTCCGGTCTACAAAAAGACAGTTATCCCCTTAATTTCTCCAACAAATATAAAAAAAATTGGAAAAAGGAAATATACTGTTTGGGCCATATTAAAATCTGATTTTAATCTAAGTCAAAATCAAACAATCAATATTAACCACATCTTTTTTGGATCCCACATCTTTTCAACCACATATTTCAAATCTAGCTCATGTTTGTCTACCATTATTCTAAAAAATTGTTTACTACAGTAAGATTCCATGTTTGTCTATCATTATTCCAAAAAAATTGTTTGCTACAGTAAGATTCTTCACCACACATTCACCCAATAAAATATTCTACACACAAACCAATAAAGTTACTTTAATTTTCAACTACACATTCTCCCAAAAATACTATTCATTATATTAATTTTCTCCCAATAATGAGAGACAAAAAACTTCTAATTTTAATTCCCGTCAAACATCCTCTAAAGCACACATCAAAAAGTTGGCTTGTGTCTCTTGATATTTCACTGCCTTGAATTTGTTAAAAATCATAACAACCCAATCATATTTCAGGTGGCATTCACTAATTGGGAAATTACTATTGAGGTCCTCATTCTTTACAAAATTTATTACTAGGGTCTCTATTCAATTTATTGAGGCCTTTAAGTTGTCAATCTTTACTAAATTAGGCATGCATGTCTCCACTAAATGGAAACTAATTAGTTTTTCTTCAAAATAGCATATACCTTGCATGTGATCTCTTCTGCAAAATATTTTCAACAACTTGTCTCCACATCTCTATTAAAAATAAAAAAATAAAAAGACAAGAAAAGTAAAAGAAAATCATTCCTAGATGCCACTCTCGACCAAATGATATATTTAGGGCCCGTTTGATTCTCATTATTGTAGAATGAGAATAAAAAATATAGTTCTTATTGGGTCCCATACAAGAGATAGAAATTCAAAATTGATAGTTTGATGTGATGGATAACGGTCATATTTTTCATTTTTATGGATGAAAAATGAGAAACAAACGGAAGCTTAAAAACCTTTTAGCAGTCATGTTTTATGAGATCTTGTTAGAAAAATTGGAGTCGTTGGCAACTGCAACACAATTCACATTTGTCACTATAGATGGCTAAGGGTGATGGTTGAATGAATTGCTAAAGTACCTCAGAAAAGAGATGATGTAAAACTTTGATAGAAAATCGACTATTATTACTCGACGATATTGTATGTGACTAAGCATATTTAGGAGTTGTTTATAATCGACTTAAATTATCCCTATACAATAAAAGAGCCACTTTTGAAAATACTGTTCACAATTTCGTCCTACGAAACGACGTCGTTTTGGCATGAATCACTACAAAAAAAAAATCGTTTGCTCCCTTTTCTGACTTTCCCCATTTCTGCACTCAATCGAAATCGAGGTTTGATCTCTTACCCACTCTTTCCCCATTTCTACGCTCAATCGAAAACCTAGACTCTCCCGCATTTCACTCTCACTTTTACTTTCATTTCCTCTCCCGCGCTCAATCCCTCGACACAGGCGCGAATCCGACCAGGAAAATCCCACCACCATGTAATGGATGGATTAGCAGAGCAATTATTCTCCTTCTCCGATGTGGTAACTGGCAGATTTGAAGGCGGAGACGGTGGATTTGAAAGTACCACTGGTTCAAATGGTAACCTTTTTTTTCCCTTTCCATTCAAAATTCGAACATGGTTGACGAATCAGATAACCATGTTACAACATTAACATATGATTTTCCTCCTTCTTTGTCCGTCCCTACAGAGAATGACAACTATATTGAAGGAGAGTCACATAATGTTTCCAACAACCAGTTGACGAGAGCGACGTCCAAGGTATACTTAGTTTATTCGTGAACTTTGCAGTAATACTTTTTTTATAATACCCAATCACAATAAAGGGTCAAATAAAATTATGGGAATTGTCTTGCTTAAAATGTCTCACTGATAATGATATCCCATGTGATAGATATAAAGTGCTATAACTATCCTGCTTCACAAGGTTCAATGTTGTTGCTTATATTTGCTCCTAGAATTTAATATTCTATAAGTAAATGTTGTTTGATTTATAAAAAAAATTGTGTCATCTCTGTTGGTTTGTTCCGCCTTCTATGTTATTGCTTACAAATGCTCCTGCGTACTATTAATTTAAAGCTTAATGTGAAATGTTACTCTTGCAGGAGTTGATGTTAACTCATCTATTGTTGTGGGCGACGATGTTTTGGTTTAATTTGTACGGCTGAGCAATTACGTTATGAGAGGTTGTGTCTTGGTTTTACCAAGATGGCAGACTTGGTGGCAGCGAGCGAAGAAGGTTCTGATCGTTTGTTGGAGTGGATTGAATTCCAAACAAACCAATTGTCTAAATCGAAGTGTAGTAACTCGGGTGCGCATTTAATTGAAGCTCACAATGATGAAAACCTGCACATTCTAGATCCGAAACCTACAAAAACCAAAGGTGCACCCAAAAAATTGCACAAAAAAGGTCCGTTGGAGAAGAATTGTAAGAAGTCGACCAGCCAAAAAAAGGTGTTACTATCTGTGCATAATTGTTTTCTGCCATTTAATTGTATCATCATTTCATTTGATTTTTAACTAAGTTATTGGTTGCATCATGTACAAGTTCCAACAAAAAATGCAGAGGAGGTTCAACATCATAACGTATCATCTTCTTAGACGCAATGATTGAATCTGGGGATGAGGAACCTGATGGAAGCATAATCCAGGGATGAATCACCTGTTTTTTGTATTTGTAATTGAGGCAGAATCTATTATTTTGAATATGTTTGGATATTCATGCTTTCATTCTTACATTTCTGTACGCTTAGTCGAGCTATACATTTATCTACAGGTTCATCTGATGACTCAAATATTACTATTTATGCTTGAGCCTCTCCCAAATTATATGCTTTGCCTCAGGTACAAGTTGATAATCCTCGTTCATGTTTTTTTTTTTCACCTTCTGATGTTACTTTGGCTTTATTTTCTGCTTCAAATGGAAATCTGACCTAAAACATATTTTTCATAAGAAGTGAAATTTTACTTCAATCAGGTGCTTAAATCCCTTCTAATTTACTTACCTTAATGGTATTGGGGGTTTGGAAGTGCCAAGGACCAAGATCCTCAAGTTGAAACCCAATTACTTTAACCTTTTGTAATACCACCCGTTTTCTGTTTCATTTTTTGTCTATGTATATTCAGAGGGCAATTTCAAATTTCTGGGTTACCTTTTATTTTGTAGGCTGCATTGACAAACGAGCATGTCCTCAGTAATAGAATGTTGGAGATCAAAATAGCCACACCAAAGGTTCCCTTCTTTAACCATCCCGTTATTCTAATTTATACATTTTACTAATTTGAAGTTGTAATTATTACCCATTTAGTTGTACTTCCAGCATTTGCTTTACAACATTTAGAAGCTATGCCATTTTACCTCTTGGTGTTTCTTTCAAACCTTGCACTATAAGAGGAGATGAGAGCTCCACCGAGTAAAGTGACCAGGATTTTTGTGGCAAGGATTTCACCATCTGTGACTGAAGCTATGTTCAGAAGGTATCTTTTCTTTATTCCTACATATTGACTTAGGCCCTGTTTGAACCCCATTTTTGGGGGAAAATAGGGTTTGGATGGTTGAAAAATATGGAAAAGTTTTGGGTTTACGTTTAAAATTATTTGTATGGAAAAATTTGTGGTTGAAAATGAGTTTTGGGAAAAATGGAGCTCAAACATAGGCTTAAAGTTTGAATCTGAAATATTGTTTAGTGTATCTCATAATTTGGCAGACTAAACTAGATTAACTTTGTTTTTGTCAACCAAACCCTTTGAATTGGGGGGAATCATTTCATTTCGATTTGGCTGTGAAGATTGGGGAAATATAGAAATGGATGGACATGGAAAAGATAAAGAACGATTCTTCCTACCTTAAGAGATTACACTTTTGATCTTGCTTTTGGATTTCTTAAATCCTGCCCCAATTCATATGTTCAATTTTCATTTAGCTGAGTGCCTTTTTTGGTATTCTTGATAATCTTTGTTCAAAATTGGAATAATTATGTGAGAATAGCTGAGTTCGTTTTTGACTTGCGAGTTTAAATTGTAGGTTGAAGATCCTTTGATGGAAGCTACGAAGTATTTGAAGCTGCTTCAAAAACATTCATCTGAGTCCATTGAGACACATTTACTTTCCTTCGAATGCTTTGCAGGTAAGTTTATAATTCTTGAGTTCACAACCAAAAATTCGTTCTGAGGATTTACAAGGAAGTTCTATATAATTTTCTGTCACATTTTCTTTCTCGGCAATGGATGACCAGGAATGCTTCGTGGATGTACTCATTTTTTTTGCTGATGAATTTTTGAATTAAAGTAGAAGATGAAGAGAATAAAATTTTCAAATAGGCAGAAGAGAGCAAACTATGGCAGAATAGAGGCAGCCTACTCATGTTGGTTAAAAGAAACCGTGCATGAAACTAATGCCGGTTTAGTAAAATATCATAGATCTCTTTCAAGGCTGGTTCACCAAAACCCACTATTTGACTGAACTGGCTCAAATTTTAATTCATTGAAAGCTACGAGCCATCCCACAACCTGTTTTTCATGCTGCACACTTCCTCTTTTTGCCCCTTCTCCTATTTTAGATTTAATGATGTCGTGTGAAGACTGATGGTGTTGTAATTGAAAAGAATGCGATGCCCATTTTATTTGAGTTCATTTTCCCTGTAATGCAGAAATTAGCCAAACAAAATGCATGGAAATCCGTTGCACAGACACATACACGTTGGGGACACGTCCATTTAAATTCTTTAAAATTTGAAGTTCATATATTATATCTCTATTTTTATAATTTCTAATATAGGACACGGCATATGCCATTCCCATTTATTTTCTGTGATTAAGTAGTTAGATTTAATTTGATTTCTGTTTTTCTATTTCTTTTTGTGAATAATATGAAGAGTTTTCATTTGAAACAGATGGATTAAAGCAAAATTTTAAGATTAAGCATTTTGACTGACAAATCTTGAAGAACAATCAATAACATAAGTTAAATTTTCTTGTTGATTATTGTTTTGGAAATATAGGTAGATGACCAAAATATTTTTTCCATTGCATTCTTGGTTGATTTGGATGGCTAACAGTTGCTAGATTTTATTTCTAAGTATCAGTGTTGGGTGGAAATATGAAAGAACTATACTGCCCTCAACTTATGCTATGTTAGGTAATTATGAATTTAAATGATATATATTCATTTATTAATTGGATCTGAAGTGTTTGGTTGGGAAAGGTTGTTCGCAAATTTTATTTATTTTTTAATTCTTTGTTTTGTTTACTTAATAGGTTTGTTTTTCCTTTTGATGCAGGTAACCCTTGTCAGGTATAATAGTAATATGTGATTTTTGTGGAAGATGTGATGACATAACACCTGAGCAAATGTTTGGCTTTAACAAAAAATAGCATCTCAAACTGATTTATTTATCAAACATTTACAAGATTTTTATCTCATTGAGTTTTCGATTCTTTTGTATTTCTATTTAGTCTATTCTTCATATGCACCGGTGAAATGACTTTATCTTTATGGAGGAGTTGGCGCAGGCAAGACTATGTTGATGGACCTGTTTTTTAATCAATTGTAAGCATCAGATTCAGATTTATCCAATCTTGCTATGTAGTTAAACTTTATCCTAGCTGTGTGCATTGATCCTAATTCAATAGATTATATAAGCACTATGTTTTGCAATCAATATTCTTTTATGTCTTCCGAGGCCTTGCAACTGGAGGAAAAAGAGGATCCACCTTCATGACTTCATGCTGGATGTCCACAACCGTTTGCAAGTACAAATGCTATTTTGTTTCCTCTTATTGCAGGGATTTCCTTGTGAGGAAACAAGGTGCAAGATTTCTCATTTTTTGTTCAATATTTCTTTGTTGTTTTAGTTTTTTCTTTATTTTCATTTCCGTTTTCTTCTTTTTATCAGACCTGGATGCCTTGACGATTTCGTCTTCAGTACCTGAGTTGAGTTGAAAATACTGCACTGGATTATTCTTCAGATTGGATCTGAAGAGGGCTTGTCAATATTTTTCACCTACGGAATTCAGCAGCAGGATGTTTTTCTGGCAGAACTCAGGCTGAACAACCAAATTTTCGTTAGTCAAGTAGTTTGAGTGCTATTTTAGACTGCAAAATTATCTTCGTGATGAAATATCTGCAAGTCTTGCAATTAGAAAAGCTGCTACTGCTAATACATTTTAAACTATTCATGTTTCAAATCAGACTTGTACTCGTGTATATGCATATGGAGAATCTGTAATTTCTTTCTGCTTCTGATGAAAAGTTACCTAATCAATTCCCACATCTGATGAATTTGATATGCTGCTATATGTCGATTTATTTTATCTGTTGGTACAGACTAAGAATAACACCCCTGCAGATCGGAAGAAATGCCTCAAAATAGCTAAGGTATTTTAAATTCTGGTATCAGCTGTTTTTGGCTGACAATTGAATTAGATTATCTCTGCCCCGATGAAGTTTACAATTGGGTCCTTGGAATAATATATGATTCTATAATTTTTCACTCTCACCCGTTTTTACAAGTGACTGCCTGGAGAAACGTCATTTGAAAATGCTCCCTAAGCTTATTTTCTTTTGGATGATTTTGAGTAATTCTGGATTTGAAATCCTTGGTGAAGTCCCTGCATCATTATACAGTTGTTTATGACGGATTGAGATACCTCTGAAGTCATTCGAGATCATCTTCATCCTTACTTGACTTCTAATTGTTTCGAAACTCTGGAAATTAACGTCTTTTAAAAGAAATGAATTTGGAATCAGTCCAACCTGTTATCCTCCATATCCACTGATATAAATGCAACACGAGGGAATTAGCTTTTCATTCATTTTAAGGTTATGTAAAAAGGACCTTCAAGACTCAAAGTGGATAGATGAAGCTGTTTAATGTTTTAACAATGCCTGTGTTGTACTTGAATTTGCATGTTTGGAATAAAAAATTTATGTTGGACAATGAAACCAGTTAACCCATTTGACCAAACCCACCAATCCTTTAATATTTACAAAATGGAGTGCCAAGTTTCGTACCCAAAACCTCAGCTTTCTTTAGCTGTGTTCCGCTAGACTGCCCCATTCGTTTCTTTTTCCTTGACTTTTAAAGCTTGAAATTAGTTATCGTTTCCCTTGAGTTTCTATTTTTAATCAGGTGGTTTCTTGGCTTTTTCATCTTGATAGAAGGTGAAGATTTGAACAAGATTCTGTGCAGAATCAATATATTTCTTGTCACAAGGTATTATGCAGTTCTTTGTGGCAGTAGAAAGAGAAGAATGGAAATTTGATACTCATGTGATCTGTATGATACCCTTAGCAGCTCATTTTTACACTTTCATCAGTAATTCATGATCATCTCTCTTTCATTCTCCCTACGTTTCTCTAGGTTGGTGTTCTTTAATTTGATTTTATTATATATACTCGAGAATTAAACAATTCAATACCTTGTTGTGTAATTATGCGAGCCAAAAAAGAATATCCTTTGCATCCGAAGTACTAACATTCAATATTAAGTATATTTCTCATTACCATTCAGAACTCTTATGATCTGTCGCCATGTTACTCAGAGTTGGGCACAGGTCCTTTTGTTTTAGCCTTTGCAATCTTCAAAATTGAGGATGTGGGGACCCTGCCATATCATCATGTGTAAGATGTTGATGTGATTTTGTACAAACAAATAGGTTTAGAGGATGGGTATGAGCAAAGCAATATATTTTCTGTATATCAATGTTTGGTTCTCTTTTCCTGTGGTTTGAAAGCAAATAAGAGCTGCAAATTATTTTTGTCATTGGAATTTCTTTCATGAGTTAGATGGACTATGTTATTGTTAATGTAACAAATCTACATTGAATGCATAATGTGTAGGGAATCCTTGTTTTTGTTCTATCATGGCAAGTGGCAACTTTAGGATTGCAGACACATTTGCCATTTTATTGGAAGGATGGGAAAAGGAAGGGAACGTGGCTAAGGCGAAGACCACCTTTGGGGAGATGGTGATTGGGGTGGGTTGGAGCCCACAGTACATTTCTCCTTATGATGCATTTCTGAATACCCTTTTACGTGGGTCACAGGCTGATGAGGCAATCAAGTTCTTGCAGGTGATGAAGGGAAAGAACTGCTTGCCTTTTTTGAAATTCTTTTATAATGCTCTTGGTATTCTTGTTGTTCTATTTTAGCAAAGCAATATATTCATTTAATCATTAATAAGAAATTGTTTGGAAATATGGTTCTTATCCAAGAAATGTCATTTTTTTTTCCTATTTTTCTTAATGAATTCATACAGCTGCACTTGAAATTATGAATTGTTTTATTTCTTTCTGTCTTATTTCAACTTATCCTATATGTATTTGTGCATATTTGTGCTGCATTTTTTGTACTCAAGAGTGTCCGGCGAGGAGGGGAATTTGGTTTATTCACGTCTATCAAGCATTTCATTAAGGACAGGGGAGATATACACTATCCATGCTTCATATCCCTAACTACCTATAATACCATTTCATATTCTTTTGTAATTGTTTTTCTGGCATTGATATGTAATTGTTAACTGGTGATGCTTTTTAGCCTACAAACTGGTGAATCGGTGCCTCTATTCAATTTGACTAAACAAGTATTTCTTTGTTTTCATCTTAGTTGACAGTGATTTCAAGTCCTGCAATTGCTATAACCAATGGGAGTTGAGTAGATATTTTTATTCACATGCTAATGTATGTATATATTGTTCGTTGGTTAAGAGCAATGTTTCATTTTTATAAGAAAAATGCTTTGAGTACAAGATGAATTTCACAGATTTCTTACAGGAATTCAAAGTTTCTCTCACATGGGAGTGGGCCCCATGTGATTAAAAAATTGCCAAAACTCCCCCACCCACCCCCTATTGTGTGTTTTCTGGTAGGTACAGGAATTTTGCAGCAAGGTCCTTTTTATAATGTCTTGTATATGATTTTTTGAGTTGGATTTTAAAATATAGTTATGGCATTGGAAAAATTGTAATAACGGGAATGTTACCTGTTTATAGTAGAAAAGAAAAACCATTTCGTTAGCAATGAGTTAGGATTTACTTCCATACGTTGGCAGTTAATATTTTCTACCGCTTTCTTTATGAGCAAGGTAAATCTGCATGCTTAAATGTGTTGCTTGATTTT